>JABSTQ010002153.1:0-67117 GCA_013358835.2 Ixodes persulcatus | reverse complement strand
TTACTCGCCATCTTGCGTCGGCGCAAAACCGGAGTCTGTCGCTCGTTCCATGAGTATATCACAGATAGTTCGTCGACTTTTCTTATCCAATGTTCGATGGTCTGCGCTGGATTCGTCACGGGGTTGAACACTGGTACCAGCTTACCAGAGTTTGTCGGTGGTCTTGCGTCATTCGTGGGCTGAGCTGTGGAACGTAGCAGGTCAGCCAAGCCCGTGATCGCTCCTCGCACGGCGGCTTGTACGGCCTCCTGTACAAGAGAATTAAGTCCAGGAAGGTCGCCTGTCGGTACATTCAATCCAGTCTGAATTGCCGGAGGGACGATCGATGGGCTCGTCACCGATGTTCCTTGTCCTTGATTACTGGTGTCGGAGAGTTCAGGATTTCCAGCTGCCACACTACCTTGGCTCGTGGTCGCTCCATCGCTACCGCCAAGGCCTGTGCTCCCTGCTCCAGTAGTAACGGTGACTGGAAGTCGGGGAGGGCCCGCTGCCGCAGTCTGTCGGGTCCGGTTCCGTTCGCTGCGCCGCTGACCTTCCTCGTTCGCTTCAGCCATGTCGAGGTTTCGTTCGGCGCCGCTGTGCCGAGTCGTAGCCGCAGGATTCGATCCGAAGTGGGCCGTGGTCGCTGGCTATCCCACTTCTGAGATGTTAAGGTCTCAACATTGAAGACGGGGGCGGCCGAGAGAAGGTTAGGAAAGGACGTTTAATATACGTCAGGCAGGTATGGCTACCGAGAAAAGAACTCTAAGTCACGCGGATCGTGGAGTGCTCGTGGGGTACTCTTCGTCGTCTTCGAGGACGGCGCTAACACAAGTGTTTCTTTCAATGAACCTGAATTTGTTGGTATGAAGTATATATACAATCTGCACATTTCTGAGGCTGTCTGACACTTTAATCTTGATTAGAAAACATGATATGTTAATCCGATAATAATTTTCCTTAACCAGGGTTTCCCGGCCCAACCAGACGCCCAGTATTTGGTGCGGGTAGTCTCCGGTATCACCCCATCCGGTCCAGAGAGGAGTCAGGCGAGCTCCTCGTGGAGTCCCAGGCCGACCTAGTGACCCAAGTCACACGGCTCGTTCAAGCTGTTCACCAGCAGGTCGAGGTAGTCACAAAGCAAATACATTCAGTAAACTAGAAACGTGTAACCTGCACGCAGCGAGTTCACTCAAGAATCAAGAGCATGCACCATTGGACCCACATCTTTATAAAGTGCACAGGCAGTTCATAATATAGGAATTACACTTGTGCAATCAATGCCTGAAAGAAATGGAACCAGTGAAGAACCATAAAAACCAAATATTTAGTGACTACTTTCCACATTACGCTTCCAGTGCAATAGGTTGGTCATATTTGTGACACAATTGCAAACCACATAGTATACATAGGGCGTAAACCCTTGTGGTGGATGTACCGAACTCACCTCCTTTCTATCAGCTAGGTGACCCTAATCACTTATTTTATCGGGCAGATATCCTTCAATTTAGGCAAGCTTACCCTTTGGTTTTATTAACCTGGTCCTATGACTACATACCCAGGCAGCACAAAATTTTGGCCAGCCATCGGCCAATGACCGGTATTAGACTGCTACCTGGCTGGCCAGCCTGGCCACTGGCAGGCAGTTGGCCATCAACGACAAAAAAGTGCTTGGTAAGAGGATGGCCACTGACTGGTCGTTTCATCCCTGGCCATCGATGACAAAAATGTGTCCGGTAAGAGGCCGGTCACCAACTGTTTGGTTCATTGCTGGCCACCAATGACAAAAAAGTGCCCAGAAAGGGGCTGGCCACAGGCTGGTCGTATCATCACTGGCCACCAATGACAAAAAAGTGCCCAGAAAGGGGCTGGCCACAGGACTGGTTGTATCATCACTGGCCACCAATGACAAAAAAGTGCCCAGAAAGGGGCTGGCCACAGGCTGGTCGTATCATCACTGGCCACCAATGACAAAAAAGTGCCCAGAAAGGGGCTGGCCACAGGCTGGTCGTATCATCACTGGCCACCAATGACAAAAAAGTGCCCAGAAAGGGGCTGGCCACAGACTGGTCGTATCATCCCTGGCCATCGATGACAAAAATGTGTCCGGTAAGAGGCCGGTCACCAACTGTTTGGTTCATTGCTGGCCACCAATGACAAAAAAGTGCCCAGAAAGGGGCTGGCCACAGGCTGGTCTTATCATCACTGGCCACCAATGACAAAAAAGTGCACAGAAAGGGGCTGGCCACAGACTGGTCGTATCATCCCTGGCCATCGAGGACAAAAATGTGTCCGGTAAGAGGCCGGTCACCAACTGTTTGGTTCATTGCTGGCCACCAATGACAAAAAAGTGCCCAGAAAGGGGCTGGCCACAGGCTGGTCTTATCATCACTGGCCACCAATGACAAAAAAGTGCACAGAAAGGGGCTGGCCACAGACTAGTCGTATCATCCCTGGCCATCGAGGACAAAATTGTGTCCGGTAAGAGGCCGGTCACCAACTGTTTGGTTCATTGCTGGCCACCAATGACAAAAAAGTGCCCAGAAAGGGGCTGGCCACAGGCTGGTCTTATCATCACTGGCCACCAATGACAAAAAAGTGCACAGAAAGGGGCTGGCCACAGACTGGTCGTATCATCCCTGGCCATCGAGGACAAAAATGTGTCCGGTAAGAGGCCGGTCACCAACTGTTTGATTCATCGCTGGCCACCAATGACTAAAAAGTGCCCAGAAAGGGGCTGGCCACGGACTGGTCGTATCATCCCTGGCCATCGATGACAAAAATGTGTCCGGTAAGGGGCCGGTTACCAACTGTTTGGTTCATCCCTGGCCACTGATGACAAAAAAGTGTCCAGAATGGGGCTGGCCACAGACTGGTCGTATCATCCCTGGCCACCAATGAAAAAAATGTGTCTGGTAAGAGGCCGGTCACCAGCTGTTCAGTTCATTGCTGGCCACCAATGACAAAAAAGTGCCCAGGAAGGGGCTGGCCACAGACTGGTCATTTCATCCCTGGCAACAGATGATAAAAATATGTCCGTTAATAGGCTGGTCACCAACTGTTCGGTTCATTGCTGGCCACCAATGACAAAGAAGTGCCCAGAAAGGGGCTGGCCACAGGCTGGTTGTATCATCCCTGGCCATTGATGACGAAAATGTGTCTGGTAGGAGGCTGGTCACCAACTGTTTGGTTCATCGCTGGCCGCCGATGACTAAAGAGTGCCCAGAGAGCGGCTGGCCACAGACTGGTCGATTGATCCCTACCATATGACAAAACTTTGTCGGGTTAGTAATAAGCCATGCATGCATATGGTCACAATTAAACTTCTTGTTTCATCCTTTAAAAAAACCTCTTTCCTTTTTGCTGGCCACCAATGAAAAAAAGATTGTCAGCATCTGCGTTATTTTATCTTCCCAGAGCTATAGTATATCATGTTGCAAATACAGAACTTTGGGTCTTATAAGGGTTGCACAGTGACCACGAGCTCAGACTGATGATCTGTACACGATGATAAAGAATTTTTGGCAGCACCACATGGTTGCACTCTTATATTAGTGGTAATGGCTTCTAGCTTGCTGCACATTAACTAAGTACCAGGAGTTTCCAAACAACCCAAAGCACGGCATGCAGGCTAGGGCAGACCAAATAAATTGAACGTTGATCCTCGATTTAACGAAGTCGGTAAAATCCGCAATTTACTTCGTTACATCGAAATTTGGTGCCTAGCACGTAAAAAATCAACGAGATGTGTCACGGGTGCAAACACTCACCAGAAGCGATCTTTATTTGCGATGAAAGTAGTCCGTGACCTTTGCCTGCGACATCTGCGACATTAACATCGACGTCGCACGGCGTTTAAACGCCCACAGTGCATGCATCGCACTTTGTTGCTCATGCGCACTGGTGTATCGCCTCAGGAAGTCAATCGCGTCGAGCACCTCACGGCTGCTCGGCACCTCGCAAGGGTCCTCGGCTTCCGCCTCACTGCCATCGTCTTCCGATTCGCCGAGCACGTCCTTCACGATGGAATCATCGGTAAGTTCCGTCGCAACGACACACGAGTCCCCATAGAAAAAGTCCTCCGGAGCGACACCATCCGGAACGACTCCGTCGCTGTGAAGGGACAGCCATGCTCCCGAAAGATCCGGCCTCTTGATCTTCCCCGTCTTCTACCAGGAGAGCATATCTTGGCTTTCAACGCGCTCACTTTCTCTGGGAATGGTAGAGGAGGACGAAGCCTCTCTGTTTGGTTCCTCGCTGTCCACTTCCTCGGGGGCACTGGATGCGTGTGTTTCGAATCCAGCTTTCCTAAAGCAGTTCTTGATGACCTCCTTCACTGTGACCTTCAACGAAGCAGAGAGCACCTCGATGTCTTGAAAGATGTCCACTTTTGTTTAGTGCTTCAAGCGAAGATCGAGCAGAAGCTTGTCAATCAGCCGCCGCCGATATGAGCACTTGACGCTGTATATGATGCCCTGGTCGGGCGGCTGGATCAGCGACGTGCAGTTGGGCGGGAGGAACTTCAGCTCTACGTTGGTCAGTTCCAGGTCAATGTGGTGGGCGGAACAGTTGTCGAGCACCAGGCACACATTGCGGCCGTCATCCCTCATCTCCTCGTCGAACTTTTGGAGCCAACCGCGGAAGATGTCGCGGGTCATCCACGCCTTCGAGTCCGAATTTGTGTACTCGATCTCGAGCGCCTCTGAAGCATCGCGGCTTCTTGCTGTTCCCAATATTAAACGGCAACCGCTTGTCACTGGCGTCCATGTTCACACCGTTCACACACAGCAGAACTGTGATCCTGCTCCGTTTTCCTTCGTGGCAGCGGTCTCCTTTGAGAGCCAGCGTTCGGTTCGGGAGCATTTGGTAAAAGAATCCTGTTTCGTCCGCGTTGTAGACGTTTGTCGGCTGATAGCGCGTCAGGATTCCTGACATCTCTTGCTCTTTCTCGAGCCTAGCAGCAGCTTCAGGTGCATCGGCCGACGCAAACTCCCGCTCACCATCTTCCCGACGATCTCGTGCCTAGCCTTGAACCGGTGGAGCCATCTACTGCTTGCTTTGAAGTCATCGCGGGACAACAGGCATCCGAACTACAGCACCACTCAATGGAACGTCTCGTGCCCGGGTATTCATAAACCAGAAGAAAACTGCCTTGTCCACGTCTGGGTATTGGTGGCGGGCTTCGGCCGTTTTCGGTAGTTTTCGCTGGGCACTTGTGCCATTCTTCAGAGCACCGAAGATACTCTCTTTCGCTTTTAAAATCGTCGAACGGGAGCTCTGCGGTATCTCGAATCGGGCCGTGACATTGCGACATCCTTCCTCTTTTCGCCGTTCGAAATGGCTTGCAGGATTTTTGACTTTTCTTCAAGTGAAAATACTTTGCGTTTACCACCACTCATTGTGGCAAAGTATGTGAGAGCGGACAAGGTACCGTACGTACAATCAGACGAGCGAAGCGAAGCAAATAAAAGCACCGTAACGAGGCCTAACAACAGGCTGGAACGCCCGGGCCTGTACGGCATGCACCAACACTATACTCTGTTTCATACTTCGCGTGCAACGCTGTCAGAGCTACTAGCGCGAGCGCGTGGCTTCATCTATGGTTTTGCTTGCGCGAGAGCGCGTGCAAATGATCAACGAGGTCAAGCCCCACGCTCGCGCCAGTAGCTTTTACAGCGTTGCACGCGATGTATGAAACAGAGTATAGGTGGTGTTGCATGCACGCACACGCACCGCGCTAAACACACGCACACACGCAGGTTACACTTGCGCCACCTCTTGTCTTCGCTCAACACCACGCACCACGTAAGCCGTACTCAACAGAAAGTACCTCGCGGGTATTCTCCGAGATGTCGCTTTCCGCGACTTTGCCTCCCGGTGCTGCTCGCGCAGGTGCTCGCGTCACGCTCGGAGGCCCGTCCGCGTGAAGTAACATTTTCAATGAGTGCGGTCGCGGTAAATTTTTATATTCTTCACTACTTTTACGAAATATTCCTCTAGGGCCTTCTTTTTTGGTATTTTACGGCGATGGCACTTCGATCGTTATATTGAAATAGCCGCAAAACTGACTTCGTTATATGAGGCTAAAAATACATGCATGTTGTATGCCCAAAAACTTCTGAAAAATGCGGTACTTCGTTACATCGGAGATTTCGTTACATCGAGGTGTATCCAGAAAAGAAAAAAAAGGCTTGGTACAAGATTTGCTATAAACTAACTTCCCCCCATTCTGGTCGCACTGGATGGCCATATATACCAGGGACAATATTTTGGTTAGGTTTGGGACGATTGGATTACCCACACTTTAAAGATTGACCGTATCAAAGATTTCTACATGCCATAACTGGAGATTGAAGCCAACTAAAGCACGCCGAGATTCCATTTCCCATGTATTTTGTCAATAAAGGCAATGTGGGCGTTATTTTGTTTACATGCCACCACTATGTAGAAGCTCGTTACATGGCACGTAAACAGCGTCTCGGTAAGGATCATGGCCCGGGCCTGAAAGAAGCTCTGCCCCCCCCCCCCCCCCCCGGATCTCACCAGGGAGGGCACAAGCCCCGATGCCCCCCCCCCCGAAGTCTACTCCTATATGCTTGCAACGCAACCAAGATTTTACACACAAAATGCTGTAAGCTGAGAAAAAACGAGATTTTGGTCCAGAGTAACAATTCAGGTTTGTTTAAACATGAGAATCCGACGCGAGCGGTCGTGATCATCACCTAAACGTGTTTCATACACCGCAGTGTAAACAGGACATCTGTACTTTTTTGCATTCCATTTCAAAAAGGAATTGAGGAGCCAGAAATATTCTGCTTATGTGAATTCCCCAAACAAGCACTTTCCGCTACAAAAAGTTCAAAAATCAGTCTCATAATTGTAAAAAAAAAATTGATCACTTCTTTGTGCTCATGTAATGTGAACATGCAAATATATTTGGTCAACACATTTTTGCAGGGATCAATGACATTTTATTATTTTTGAGTTCAAAAGATTTGAACCTGGCAATAAAAACAAAACCGATTTGCTTCTAAACGTCCATGGATTCCACTGATATAGAATCCATGCACGTTTAGCACGAGTCCAAATCATTGAGGTTACGTGGATATTCGTACAGCGTGTAGTTGGTCAGCCATTTCAAAGTTGCGACGAGTCACTTGCTGTAGATGAGCAGTTTAGCCAGTGCGGTACAACCGCTAGCCTACGAGTCCAGTTGGAAGGCAGACGTATACGCGGCAGATAAATCTCCCTGGGAGAAAGCTGGTATCGGCTCACGGGACAGAATCTGAAACGATTCAGTCCGTCAGGCACAAGCAGGAAAACACTAGGAGAAAACAGGCAGATGACACACACCTGTCAGGTTTGAGAGGCAGACGTATACGCGGATGATAAATCTCCCTGGTAGAGAACCCGTCTCCGCTCTTGGGACAGAATCAAAAACAATTCAGTCAGTCAGGCACAAGCAGGGAAAACACTCGGAGAAAACAGGCAAACGATACACACCTGTCAGGTTTGAGAGGCAGACGTATACGCGGATGATAAATCTCCCTGGGAGAAAATCCATCTCGGCTCACGGGACAGAATCAGAAACAATTCAGTCGGTCAGGCACAAGCAGGAAAAACACTCGGAGAAAACAGGCAAACGACACACACCTGTCAGGTTTGAGAGGCAGACGTATACGCGGATGATAAATCTCCCTGGGAGAAAATCCATCTCGGCTCACGGGACAGAATCAGAAACAATTCAGTCGGTCAGGCACAAGCAGGGAAAACACTCGGAGAAAACAGGCAAACGACACACACCTGTCAGGTTTGAGAGGCAGACGTATACGCGGATGATAAATCTCCCTGGGAGAAAATCCATCTCGGCTCACGGGACAGAATCAGAAACAATTCAGTCGGTCAGGCACAAGCAGGAAAAACACTCGGAGAAAACAGGCAAACGACACACACCTGTCAGGTTTGAGAGGCAGACCTATACGCGGATGATAAATCTCCCTGGGAGAAAATCCATCTCGGCTCACGGGACAGAATCAGAAACAATTCAGTCAGTCAGGCACAAGCAGGGAAAACACTCGGAGAAAACAGGCAAACGACACACACCTGTCAGGTTTGAGAGGCAGACGTATACGCGGATGATAAATCTCCCTGGGAGAAAATCCATCTCGGCTCACGGGACAGAATCAGAAACAATTCAGTCGGTCAGGCACAAGCAGGAAAAACACTCGGAGAAAACAGGCAAACGACACACACCTGTCAGGTTTGAGAGGCAGACGTATACGCGGATGATAAATCTCCCTGGGAGAAAATCCATCTCGGCTCACGGGACAGAATCAGAAACAATTCAGTCGGTCAGGCACAAGCAGGAAAAACAATCGGAAAAAACAGGCAAACGACACACACCTGTCAGGTTTGAGAGGCAGACGCATACAATCTCCCTGGGAGAAAACCGGCCTCGGCTGTCGAGACAGACTCTGAAACAATTCAGTCGGTCAGGCACAAGAAGGAAAAACACTCGGAAAAAACAAGAAAACGACACACACCTGTCAGGTTTGAGAGGCAGACGCATACAATCTCCCTGGGAGAAAACCGGCCTCGGCTGTCGAGACAGACTCTGAAACAATTCAGTCGGTCAGGCACAAGAAGGAAAAACACTCGGAAAAAACAGGCAAACGACACACACCTGTCAGGTTTGAGAGGCAGACGCATACAATCTCCCTGGGAGAAAACCGGCCTCGGCTCTCGAGACAGAGTCTGAAACAATTCAGTCGGTCAGGCACAAGCAAGACAAGCATGCAGTCCAACAAAGAGAGTAGAGTATTATGTACCTTTGTGTATGGCTTGGTCAGGACTTGGGGATAATAGTGGATCAGTGGTCCTTTGAATGAAGGATCGGGAAGCAAGCATAAGTACTGCCACTAGGGTAGAGAAAGCACTTGGCTTTTACATCAGAAAGTTTGCACACAAAGTTATGAGGAGAAGGGCTGCCGACCATGACCACACCCAGGAGGCTTGACCTGCAGGGGTAGCTGTAAAGGTCTTCCACGGTGCGGAAGAGCCTTCCAACCACGTTCACTTGCCGCTCGTAGGTCAGAATGTTCTCCACAATGGCGACACTGTTGTTGCTGAGCAGGATGCAGTTGTCCCCTTGGGTGGTCTTCAGGGATTGCCCATGGCAGATCACCTCAGTGAACTGCGTTGCATTCACAAAGGCCGGTGGCACGGGGCCTTCGGTGTGCTCCCGGGAGACGGTTCCTTCAATGACTTGGGTTCCCGTGCGCGTGCAGGCGAGGTTCTCTTTCATCCGCTTGTACAGTTGTGCAAGGGGCCTGTTTCCAGAGCGGACCTTTCTCTTCAGGCTTCCGAGGTAGTTCTCAAAGGGGAAGCTGGAAAATGAGTCGAGCGGCCCAAAAGCCCGGACGTCATTTGCAATGTGAATGAGAGCATGCACATTGTACACATGCACAGCTTCTCCGTAGAGTGTCGCCGACGCTGCCTTGTCTACGAAGAAGTGCAGAAGTTGTTCAGCATAGGCAATGAGATGTTCTGGGCAGTCTTTGGTGCACAAGATGCGGATCGCAACGTGAAGGGTCATGAAATGATTGAATGACTCATCAGTCAGGATTCCCTTCAGAACAACAGGAGAGGCATAAAGTAGAAATAACCTTGCTTCTGTTGCCTTCCACCTCTCTCGATACTGCAGGCTTCGAAGCCTTCTACTGAAGTCACATGGGGTGTGTGGCCGCAGAAGGGCGATCTTGGTACTTATGGCTTCAACCTGACTTGATGACCGCCGCACAGAAAAAGGCCCCGAAGTCCAATACTTTGCGAACTTCCTGACGACGCCAAGCAGAACAAGATGCATGTAGTCGATTGGAAATTGACTAACCATTCCAATTCCCAGTTGAGAAAACGGGGAAACACCTGTGTGATGCCCTTCCTGCTGTTGGGCTATGAATGCAGCATCAGTCCGAACAGGTGCTTTCATCTCAGGAAATGTCATCCTGTGCTGCCACACGCCTTTTTGTGTGCACTTGTCGCACCCATAGTAGGCCGTGTGACCTTTCGTGCTCTTCACGAACACCCTTGCAGGGTAGTCGCACACGATGGCCCGTACAGCCACAGGCCATTTTTGTCCAAGGCATTCAAAGCCATCACTTTGGAGTTCGTCCATGTCTGCAACAAACTGCTCGAGATATTCAGCCAGATCCTGGGGCTTCTTTGTTGCGCTGAAAACTCCAACAGGGAAAGGCCCGCCATCTTTTGTTTCAGACACCATTGCCAAAATCGGCCACACCTGCTGGCTAGAGTTGTGGAAAAGTGGGAGCCCGTCGATGTTCACAGTCAGGTGAAGGGTATCCGCATCGGGTGTGAGCAGTCCTGACGACAGACACCTTGCAAGGCCTGGTTTTAGCCCAAAGTGCACGTACTCTCCATTTGACAACGGCCGGATGGGGCATTCCCTCGGCGTCATAAGAAGCGTCCTAGCGTCACTAGGAAGCTCTGGGTCTTTCTCCTTCAGCATAGGAAGCAAATCATTCAGGGCTGAGTGCGGGATGTTGTGCCTGACGGCCCAACCACGTAGCCTATGTGAAAGGCAACGCGGCTCATCTGTCCCATCGAAAGAATCGTCCTGCGATTCATCTGGGGCACTGTCCTCAGATGATGTCCCTTCGTCCACGAGCGGAGGACCACCCACGCAGGGCGACACACCTTGGCTGCTTGGAACAGTCTGCGATGTCGACGGAAAAGCCTGTGATGTGGACGCTTCAGCTCGGTCCATGGCCCCATAGCGGCAGTGTCCTGTAGCATCCTGGGTTTCAAGATCTCGGACAGCGCTTTTGTAACCCAAAGAACGTCCATAAATGTCCTTCAACTGAGAGGCTGCACGCGCCTTTGCCCACCGCAGTTCCCGTCGCCTTTCCTTCGGGTGGGCACCGGATCGTAGCATCGCTGATCAAGCAGTCACGTTCGTTGATAAAAGCACGAGGACAAAATCAAAGTGCAATACGACGAGACGACAAAGCACGAAGCCAAAAAACCTGACAACACGAACCGGGCACTTTTTTGGGCCGAGGTTGCTAGGACGCGGCCTAAAAGTCGCCAGTTTTAGCGAAAAGTCGCTAAAAAATGATAACAGTAACTTTTCTGTGTTCTTTTTATTGTATAAGACCTGAAGGTTGTTTTTTTAAAACATTATTTTAATTATTTTTTGTTGTTGTGGTGACGAGACAGGTGAATAGTCGGAGTCGGCCGTCCCATTCACAAGGTTTTCGCCGTTTTCGCCAACACATCCGCGAGAAGATCCTTGTCCACGAACAAAACAGTGGAAGACTGTTCTGCTGCATCCTTATCGAACAAAATTCTCGCTTTAACACGCGCAGGGTTTTTTGTGTTTTTTTGTTTCTTTTTGTGAGGGTTACAAAGGATTTTTAACACGTACAATAACGCGTATCTCTGAAAAAAAAAAAAAAAAGGAGTGGTTCTGAAGTGGTTTGGGGTTGGAGAATGCATTCGTCTTCGCGTCAACCAACATCATCACCCTCAACGGGCTGAATAAAAATTAGTGACATCCTGGAAGCCCCCGGGGAGCTATACGACCCCTCAGAAAAACAAGTGCATAATTTACGGACGAGAGCTGGTTAGCCACTTCTCCCGTGGCGTAGGGGTTCCGCGTCGGAGTACTGACCGAAAAGTCGCATGTTCGATGCCAACTAAAAAAATTTTTTTTTTTTTTTTTTTTAAATGCGCAGATGTTACGTAAACGTTTTGCTAGCTTTTGCGTCGCCGGCGTCTTTTCGCTGAAGGACTGAACGATGAGACATATATATATATAAGGATTTCGCCTTAATAAATAGTATGTTGCGTTAGGTAAATATTAGAGAAAAACGCATTGGCTTAGCCAATTAAACTGTTTTAAAGGGCTCAACCACTCCACTGCATTAATTGGACTAAAAATAAATCGTCGTGGGCTTCTGTAGTTGTCAACGTTGGTAGCTGAATATTGCCAAAAAGGTTTTAGAGCGCTCAAATGTCCATGCAAAACATTCTAGGAATTATTTTGCAAGTTTCGGTTTCGATTTTCCACCTTCAGGTCCACACACTCCACACATCACGCTATGTTCCAAATCTTACCCGAGTAACCTGCCTCCTACATCAGCGGGTAATACGACGTGACCTCGCGAGTAAACGATCTGCGACTCGATTTTGGAATGGCCGGGATAATCACCTGGATACTACGCGGATTGGCTTCGTCTTGGGCTACGGCAAAAAGAAAACACAGCAGTGATGGGAGAAAATAGCAGACGATTCTTTTGATCATGAAGAAAGGACTCGAAGAGACGATAATATCAATGACGACGCGGTGTTGTTTGAGGTGGATCCACCAGCTCCTTTTACTCACCTTCCTCATGAGCTGTATATTGAGATAAAAATTACTTACTCCTTACAGTTAGACATCAAAAATGTGTTTTGTTTAATCAGCGCGAGCGCCCTAAACATATATTCCACACATTGAAATTCGTACCGATTATGTCTTGCAGAAATTGATTCCAAACGGTGTGGTGGTACAGCGCGAGGGTGCTTTCTCGAGAATAATATAAAACTTACGTTCGCTTTGACGCGAATATGATTACAATAAAATCTTTGAAGCCTTCACTGCTTTACAAGCGTTATCCTCTCATTACGAACACTCTGGAGGAAACAGAAATACTACCTTATCATTTACTGCGTTCAAACATTTTTAGCCTTGAACGTGAGAATACGGCATTCCCTCCAACGCCGAGGACGAGAATGCGGAGAAGCTCCCGTTCACGCTCGCACTCTCATAATACTAACATGTATACCTTCCCGGGGAAGGTGCACGGTCTGGATGAAATGCAGTCAATTCGTGTGTTGAAAACAGCAAATCGCAATAACCACACATGCTGCACCTCATTCTTTCTCATTTCGAACGTTCGCCACCAAAACCAACGGAGCAAGCGAGCTTTGACGGCTGTCGGCGCAGAAAGCAGACGACGAACAGATCACGTGACGTATTTACTCGATTTGATCCGACGCTACCCACCGATCGAGGAGGGTAGCGTGAGTAATTACTCTGGAGTAAACAACCCGCTTCTCTAACGCGAGTTCTGACGTCATCAAGTAAGCTGGAGTAGGTTTTGGAACGCCACGGTACGAAACATCGAGTAAATTTTGGAACATAGAGTTATTGTAATATACGCTCTATGTTTTGGAACACAGCCCACGTCGCATATAAGTCATACAACTTGTTATGTTAACAGTACTGTAGGCGTCCGCTAATCAGCAGCAAAACTGAAGGCTAGTTCACACTTTTGTGTCTGTTGGGTTGGGTCTAGCGTGCGAACCTTGTTGAAGGTAGTCTGTTTTTAAGCCTAACATGAGAGCAGCCCGGGCAGCCAAAATCAACACGTGTGTCCTCCTCGGGATTTTTTTCTAAATGCAATTTATATTTGTTTCGTCTGTTGTTTTTACTGTGTGTCAAAAATTTAGTAATCAAAAGATGCAATTCGTATTTTGACAATCTTGCTACTTGCTGCGTTTGAGCGTCGTGCACCCTGTGTACCTGTCTACAAAGCACCAGGGAACGACAACCTTGTACCACTTGTACTGCTTGTAGAGTGGTAGAGTCGGTAGAGTACGGGCAGTATCGTTCAGCTCACCAAGCTGACCAAGCTACCAAGCCTTACAGAAGCCTCGTGCAAGCTGGTTTTGAAGGGATTACAAGTACCCTTTTGTGGGACCCCCAAAGCGGTCCGGACCCTAGACGTGAAAAGCGATGGCCAAACAAAACAAAGAGTAAGTTGGCATTTTTTTTTATTGTTCATCAACTTTATGTTTACTAACTTTCCGAGTCGTCGGCGCATGTCACAGAACACCAAAGCGTGCGAACACGCTGTACATCTAGAAAGTATGAAAAACGTGATTGTCTTCAATTCCCAATGCATTCGCAAGTTGAGTTCGAACCTTTGAAGGCCTCGCCACTAGTCGCCGACAGATAGCGGCTCCAACAATGATTTGTGGAATGATAATGAATATTTTCCCATTCTTTTCCGGGCGATCCGTAGGGCGGAAGGTGTGGGCATGCCCGGTCGCAAATAGACGCCTCCATCGTACGGATCGCTGTGAAAGCTACTGACCCGTGCGCTTGACTTTGTCTAGCGTCTGATACGATTTGCGGTTTTGCCAGTGTTTTGCTGCGGTTTTCCAGCGTGCTGTAAACACGTTTTCTACTCGTTCGTCGTCATTCGCCGAAGAAGTTTTTTAAGACTGTGTACCGTTGAGACTTGCTGTTGTGAACACGTGGAAAATTTTACAAAAGCGCAGTGTCGCAGGAAAGAGACACAACTCGTCGAAAGCAAGTTTCGCCGGTCTGGCGGCGTGTTCAAAGCTTCCTTGGCACGCCGAAGTGCTGTGTCTCTGTGCCTTCGCAAGCTTGGATACCGACCAAGAATCGACGCCGTGTGGATGTGTTTTGCGAGTGCAATGTGCGTGAAGCCGTACGTATCTAAAGGTACAACTCGTCGAAAGCAAGTGTCGCCGGTCTCGCGGCGTGATCAAAGCCTCCTTGGCACGCCGAGTGCTGCATCTTTGTGCCTACGCACGCTTTGATAGCGATCAAGAATCGACGCCGCACAAAAGTTCTGAACGTGTGTCGCGCGTAGGGGGGGGGGGGGGGGAGATCTGTAGGTGTTCTTATGTACTATTAACCATGGCTATGTTCCAAATCTACTCTAATGGATCACATGGGAGCACGAATAGAGCAAAGCTGTGGAGCAAGGAGGGTTTTCGAAGGCAAAAGTACAAGACTGCGAGAATGAAAATTTTTGAAGTGCGCCCCATATGGTCGTGTGCAATCTGTTGACCAATCACAATTAGGCGAGCCGCGCTCAAACGTCAAGCGCCATTAAGTAGGTTGTTAATGAGCCAGCACTGATCAGTGATGAGGAGCTGCTTTGCGCAGTATTCTGTAAATCGTCTAAGGACGAAAAAAAGACGTACCTTCCCCCCTTCCGTCGCTACTGGACACTGGGAAAAAGCTAGTTTCTGGACCGCGAGTGCCGCAAGTATACAGTCGTTAGAGTAAAGTAAGACGCTGATCCAGAGGCACATATGGCTTCACGCACATTGCACTCGCAAGACACATTCACACGGCGTCGATTCTTCGTCGGTATCCAAGCGTACGAAGGCACAACGACACGGCACTTCGGCGTGCCAAGAAAGTTTGAACACGCCGCCAGACCGGCGAAACTTGCTTTCGACGAGTTGTGCCTTTTTCCTGCAGTACTGCGGTTTCGTAAAATTTTTTGTGTGTTCACAACGGCAAGTCTCAACGGTGCGCTGAGTCTAAAAAAACTTCTTCGGGGAATGACGACGAACGAGTAGAAAATGTGTCTGCAGCACGCTGAAAAACCGCAAATCGTATCCCAGCAAGGTTGCCGTCCGGTGGCTTCACTCGCGCTGCAGCGAACAAGCGGGGAAGCGCGATCCAGCAATCGTCATTGAGATCAGTGCGCTAGACATACCCACTTTAAGGCTCATTCCCACAGCCGAAGCCTAATGCTAGTTTTGGGTATGCGCATGCGCAGTGGCGACGATGTTATTTCTTTGGGTTTACGGATATTGCGCTAAACGTAGTGTCTAGAGCGTTTAAAGGAGTTGTGCAACGATTTTAACGTTGAAAGAATTGGCGTTTTCTACTTTTGACATTGTTCACCTTGTCACAAAGGACAGAAAACACACCTCCTTCCTTCGAAATGTTGCGATTCCGCCGCGTAATCGCGAGGCAAAATTAGAATATTCCTCGACCTGCAGCCACTGCGGCGGCCATGAGAAACACGCGGCATGATGTCAATGGGGAATCTTGTAGAAAGATAGCAAGTTGTGCGAATACTTGCTCGATAAAGGATAACTTTTCTATAAATCTTTTCGTTCCAACATAAATATAAATGCGTCAAAAACCTGGTATCATCGACAAAACTTTTATTATACGGAGTTTCAGTGGCGCTATCTATCCTACGTCCACAAAACCGTCGGCAGCGGAACAGCCGCCAGAAGCCGGAGGGGGAGGGGGAATAGGACCGGACGGGTATGGCCGGACCCAGATGAGACTTTCCTCCTTTCGCGCTGCATACTGTCACCGCGAAGTGGCGACAGTATGCGTGATACACATACTGTACGCGTGATACACATACACATCAAAAGTGGTACACGCGCCGTTTAACTGTCTTTTGAGTGGCATTTGTAGGTGCTAGTGCCGTCGGAGGGCACTCTAGACACAGCCTATTCTAAAACCCCTAAAGGCACATGGCAGGCTTCTGCGACCTAAAAAGGCAGCTCCGACAGCTGAACAATATAGGAATGCCCCTGGGTGTATTCCACTGTATTCTGAATATGTAAGTGTGCCGCTTAACTCTCACAGTTCAGCAGCAAATGTCTTTAACTGTCAGCGGCTCAGAGGCACCTTGACACTGACTAATACGGTACCAATCTTATTTCTGTGGGGTACATATTTCTTACTGAACATTTTTGCTGATGTTTAGTGAGACACCCGGTAGAATCAGTGTTCTGTGAGGTTTCGGCCATGAGTAGCGCTGCTGTTTCTTTTGTGCATTTGGGGGTGGTGACCTGTGCCTCAGTTTAACAGAAGAAGGTTCTTTTATTGAGTTAGAGCATAATTAATTGTGTGTGGATAATACAAGAGCATGCAAGAGGAAGATACCTGGCTCGGAAATTAAACTTTTTATAGCTTGGATGAGGTAGATAGTATGACTAACAGAGTGCATTACAATTCCTTAAATGTGTTTTTACAGCTACCACGTCGTCCACTTTCTGGATGATGGAAGTTCGTATGTAGTCCCGGAATGGTGGTTGGTGAGGGAAGGGAACAAAATATTTTCATACTGGCCACCGCACAAGCAGCAGTACCAGCTGCTGGCTGCAATCCGTCAAAGAGAACAGGTCACGCAGGCTTGGTCTTACCACCCAGTCAACATCATCCACTCATATGGTAAGCTTCCATTTCTTTGTTGATTTCAGCTGAAATTTGGAATTCCTTTTTATGCAGCCACCCTACAGCCTGCTGTAGATAGCATAGATGCAGCTTTAAACACGTCAAACCTGGACTCCGACGTGCCAGATCCAACCCCAAGGCGCCTGAAGGTCCGGAGATCTGCTGCTTATGCGGAAACCAGCTCATCAGATGCTCCACCAAGAGGAGGAGCTTGTTCTGGTATAAGGCTGCCTAAAGTTTCATCTTCTTGTTAGCTGTGCCGCACTCGTCTAAGATACTAGCTTAGCATTACACTAAAAATGAGTGAGTGTTAAGTGTCTTTGAATGCGAGCATGAGTGTTCATACTTGCGCTCCCCTGCAGCGGCCGAAGTATGATGTGTACAGATGGCACGCAATAAGCTAAGTGATGAAGAGCGCCATGAAAGATGGCACGCAAAAAAAAAAAGAAAATACGCTACGCCTAACCAAAACAGCGGCAAGGCACAAAACCATAGACCAGGGGTGGCCAGGTTGACCCGGCCTAAAAGCCGCAAACAAAACCACGAAACTTCCAAGAGCCGGAGGGGGGGGGGGGGGGGGAGGGAGGGAGGGAGGGAGGGAGGGAGGAGGAGGCGAGGCAAGCTGTTGTCCAGAGCAATAAACGAAACTCGAACTACTTTCAATCTATCCGAGTCAAAAGCAGTCCAACTGTACGTAAGGTAGCAATAGCATTTCACTTTTAAAAAAGCCCGTGCGTCGACTTTCCGCAGAATACTCGGAGAGCCAATCGCCGCAACTTACGGAGGCAGCTCAGCGAATGACGATGCCGAAACATATGTTTAGACCAAAAAACACAGTCTGAGTTGTGACATTAAGAAATGCAAGCGTGACGTTTTACATTGCTTAATGTCACAACTCGGACTGCGTTTTTTGGTCTAAACATATTTTTCGGCATAGTCATTCGCTGAGCTGCCTCTGTAAGTTGCGGTGATTGGCACTCCGAGTGTTGTGCGGGAAAGTAGACGCACGGGCTTGTTTTAGAGTGCAAGGCTACTATACCGCAACCTGTCTTTCGATTTAAAACGTGTTCCATTTCTCGTTTTGGGGAAGTGCTCGTACGACTGGGAGGGAGGCGGGGGAGTGGGGGGGGGGGGGTAGGGGAGATAGCTGCGAGCCGCACTTTAACACGCGAAGAGCCGCAGCTTGGCCACCCCTTCCATAGACGTTTGATGTGTCGCATATAAATTGCAGTGACATCTGCGGACCAATTTTTTTACTTCCAAACAGTCTGTTTACAGTTCTGCATTGCTGTATCGCAATCGCCATATTGCACCTTGTGTCGATCGTATACATAGTTTTCTAGATTGGCAGTAAACAGTGTAAGAAATATTGGCATCAGTTTTTAAAAAGGCACTACGGACCTTTCCCAAGATATTTTTAGCGGTAACTAATTTTACGGACTCTAAGGATTCTAAATCTAAAAAAAATATGACCATGCGCAGACTATTTCTATTCAAACAGGAATTGAATATTCTGAAGCACCTCTTTTTCTGCACTGTTTTCAATAAGGTAGAGAGGCTTAGAGCAATAAAATGAACCCCTTCCACTTCCCCTGGCCGCCACCATGTTGTACACTTCCTTGACTACTCGTCCTGCGACTTTACTTTTTACGCCTGGATTTGAACGAAGTATTGAGCACAGGTCATCCTTTATTGATCTCTAATAACAGTACTGACGAGAAAAGCTTTCCTCATTTGTTTTAACGAAAAAAAGGGCTTTTACATCGAACATGGTTAAAAGTTTACATCACAAAGCTGTAGACAGCTTTGCGGTGGCGCCACAATCAGCCTCCAAGCACAGCACGGTTTTACTGCTTTTTAAAGGGACCATGGGGGCCCTCTCATGAAAGGTCATGGGAGGGGGGGGGGGGTAGATTGTTTCAACACGGTATGCCCAAGGCATAATGGGATTTTTTTTACACGACTACGGCGGCTTGCCCGCTTAACGGAAGCCTTACGCGTAAAAGGCAGAAGCTCAAATAGCTTTGCATGGTCCCTTTAACGGAGCTGAGCACTGATCTCTGGAGTAAAGCTAAAGCAAAAAATGAAATATGTTTAAAGTAATGTTAAACTAGAGCACAGCTTTTGAGGAGGAAAGGGTATGGTGGGGAGGGTATGCCTCTCCTCCCGCTAAATTTAGCGGGGAAATTGAAGTCACATGACCTCAACACCAATTCAGTTTCCCCGCTAAATTTAGCGGGTAATGTTTCCCCGCTTAATGCAGCGGGGAATTGAATTGTGTTGAGACCATGTGATGTCAATTTTCCCGCAAAAATCTAGCAGAGAAATTGAATTTGTCCGCTAAATGGACTAAATGGCAGTGGGGAATTGGATTGGTGTTGAGGTCACGTGACGTCAATTTTTCTGCTAAATTTAGCGTGGTTATGCCGACACCGCTCAACCCAGAAACTGGCAGCCTAAAAGCTGTGCTCTAACGATAAAGTGATCTCTGAGGCCAGCCATATTTATTGAAAAGTAGTTTAAGACGTTCTTTTATGGCAACCGCAATCAAAACGTTGGCTCAGTTTGGCATAAATGTTTCAAGATTTGGTATGGTCACATGACGAGTAGTCAAAAGTGCACAGTCAAAATGCGGGGGGGGGGGGGGGGGGTATCGTTTCCGGCTCGCATACGAAATTGTGGTGTATTGCTCTAAACTCTTTTGCCTCGCTGGCCGTTTTACAGTGCATAGGTGGCCCCACCGAACTGATTGATGACGAGGGGAAGACCAATTTGGTTGTGTGCCGATTTCCTCACAGGCTTTTCTGGCATCAGTTGCGCCGTTGCATGATAATGCATCATCAATGAGCGCCATTCGTCCGCACATGGTTCTTGTTCAAATTTAGAATACTTAAAGCCCGTAGACTGAGTTACCACCAAACAGAGTCAATCCTAGTAACGTTTAGTGGCCCAGAAACGATTTTCACACTTTGGGCAAGTGAGTGCAGCAGACACTTCCTCCCCAGCTCGCGCCGCTTTCGGGGTCACTCGGATTATGACGCGTGTGGATTGGGGGCCTGAAGAAACCCGGCTTAGCGCCGAAGGTCACACTAGTCAGTTGCTGGCCGATAACACAGCAGGAATCGGGAAGGAACCTTTTCGTTCAATTCGTGTAGAGGGCGCCACTAAAGCTTTGTGTAATAAAAGCCAAGAATACGAGGTTGTTGATGTATTTATTTGTGTTTGAATGGCAACATTTAGGAAAGATTAGCCTTATATTAGCAGATAATTGCTCAAGTTGGTGAACTCAATAAGCTTCCCTTGTGGCCACGTTGCAACCATAGTTCCTGTGGCCGCTACATTCAGCTGCAGGTCGGGAAATATTCTCCTTTCCCCATTATGGTTACGCAGCACACTCGCAATTTCGAGGGAACAGGGAGTGTTCTCTCTTACTTGTGCTAAGGTAAACCAAATAAAAGTAACAAGCTCTTGATTGTTTGAATGCTGAAAATTGTTTCATGACCACTTTAAGGTTCAATGGAGGGGGAGCACAAATGCAACACAACAGAAAACAAATTTTTTTCAAACCACAGGACAGTTTCAATCTTTGTGGTGTTTGTTCATGCGTGTGTTAATTTTTTGTTACCCATCTTATTCCAGGTCCAGTCCTGCCTCCATATCCTTCACCAGGTTAGTTTTGGCCAAAGAAACAATTGAAGCTATCTTAGCTTGCCATACATAAATAACACAATGATTTTTACCTCTTGTTTTATCTCGTGTGCATTCCCAAAACCTGTTCGCTGAGGCCAGTTTTCTTTTTAGGTCAATTTAGAGAAGGAGCTTCCTATCGCAACATGGATACAGGCGATCATCTTGAGAGCGGTGAGAATATTGATGACATCTTGGCATGTACAGGCAGCAATATGGGCAAGCACGGTGGAATTTTGACCACAGCAGTGAAAATCTCGCTTGGGGTGCTTTGGTGCCATTAGCGCTCTGGAGCAAGATTGGAATGGACTGCTGTGATTGTATACATGAGGAAGAGAGAATAACATACCTAAACACTTTTTGAACCTGAGGCTGGATTCACGAATATTTTTTAACTTGCGACAACTTTGCTAAGAATTTCGTTAGTTACGTACAAATTAAGAAGTGGCGAAATCGGTTGTCACAAATGCCTTCCTAAGTGAGAAGAAGGAAATGTTTTCCTATGGAAAAATGAAAGCTTCCAGTACTATTGCTATGATGACATTGTCTCCAGAAACCTGGACAGCCAATCGGAGATGTTGGCATGTTTTGAAGCATGTGCGTTTAAAGCACAAAAACGAATGTGGAACCGGCGATGCTATGGCTCGCTTTGTCTAGTTTGATTACTTTTCTGGTGACAGAGTTCCCACAGCAAGGTATCAACGCCGCTATGAGGTGACCGGGCATGAACGCCGAGCTTTATCAAGGCCTTAGTAGCCTCCTTATTGACATCTACAAAATCCACAAAACTGTTATTGTCGCAATAGGATACGGCTTGCAGCTTTGCTGGCAAAACGCAGCCCGTGGGAATAAACTGCTGCACCGTTGTTCGTGCTCTGGAAATTTTGGAAGGAAATTGCTAACTTCCAAGAAGGAACGTTTGGATTATTGAAGGTGCCAGCAAGAGTCTCGGCCAATTCCGCTGTACAGTGGTAGAGCGTTTGCGCCTTCTCGACCGCTAGGGCGCTAAAGATTCGTGATCAAACTGTGGCCGCTTCAAAATAAATTTTTTCCGATTGCTTTTGCCAAACGCGAAAAGACTACACAATCGCAGCTCGACGTTGACGGGACATTCGGCAGGGGCGTTGAACCAGCACTGTTTTAGTCCTGAAATTGTTCTAACTCGTCCCGTGTTGACTGATCGTACCACCGTCGTGTCTAAATAAAAAAGATGCACTTATTCAGGAAATCAAATGTATGTACCCTGTCTTGCGAGGGTAATCCATACATGTATTTTTGAGGTTTATGTAAAAAAAAACAGCAGATTGAATCGATAAGAATGTCTGTCTATGCATCCCATCACCCCGTGATTGACAAGGGGACAAAATTAGAAACCTAACCCTAAATTCAAGGTCATTGTTCAGTCTCTTCATTCAGAAAGAGTCCATAGAAAAGAAAAGGAGTCATGTGGGCATCTCCTCCCATTCGGCAAGGCAATAGGGCATACAATCTGAAGGCATGGGGCACCTAGGCCTTTCATATGATTGAGCCTGGCTGCCTTGTCTGCTCTGTCGGTGTGGTCATAGTGTTCTTTTGCGGCTGCTAGCAGGAATCTTCAAACAGTTCTCTCCGTTCACTGTTTGAAGTTGAAACGAGTGACCGAGTGAGATAGAGGAGCATCTTGACTAAAAAGAGCATTAGACAGCTCGGCAGCTGTCTTGGGATTCTTTTGTAAGGTATGCAAAACTTTGTCATTTCGCTTCGTGAATACAGATTTGTTTGTACATTTTGTAGCAAGATGGCTTCGTGAATCTGGCCTCTGTTGTTTTATTCCCTTTTAAGTCCGGACGCTTTTCACTGTCTCACAGTTATCATTCAGTTGCGTGATGGAAGTTTTGAGTTAAAGAAAAATTAGTCTTTTCTTTTACCTCCTGGGACAATCTGGTCTGTGCGCTACCACATTTTCGACATGGTAGCAAACGCGCACATGTTTTATCCGAAAATATATAACGCATAGTTTTGGCCTCCACTTGTAGAAAAGAGTGAGTAAATAAAGAAAAAAAACTATTTGCACATATTGTCAGTAGAGACAAACAAATAAAAATAGAACAAAAAAAAAAAACTATGTAACCATGAACAAAATATTAAAGTTAGTGACGTGCAGCCTTCCGAGATGATCAGAGCGATCTTAAAGGGAATATTCCGCTTATCAGTGCTACCTTCACCCCTGTGCAAGAAATCACAGCTGTCCATACCGAACCCTCTCCCAACTGCTTATCGCAGCAGGTGATGAGCCTCATGTGGAATATTTACTGCTCCTGCCTGCATTCCGATGTGCTAGCTCATAGTGCTGCCCTCTTTATACACACAGACTTGGTTAGCTGAATCATGGGGTCGTTATCTCCTCGCATTTTGTTTGTGAAACCTAATAGCGTGTGGCGCAGGAGTTTTAATGCGAAAGCATTAACTGTCTCATGGAGCAAGCCGACGTCATCAGCTTTGAAACCATGCGAAACGGCACCTTGATGAAACTACGCGCAAAGCTAGCCAATGGCACCTTTTACACTTCGGTCCCATTGGCTGGCGCGCGTCGATGAGGCTCTCATTGGCCGGTGCGCGTCAGTTTGTATGGTGTCATCCTGACTGTGTGTTTGGTGGTGCTACTCTAACCATTAAAAACATCTGGTAAACACTTGCAGCAGCATGGAACAGCCAGGGGCTACCAGGGTCGGAGCGCCCGTTTCAGCAAGGCTGCCTGACTCCCCAGAGATCGAGTAGGTCATAAAGCTACATCAAATTGAGCTTGTCTAATTTTATTTTATTTCAAGGTACCCCACTCGATGGAACGGCGCAACTCCTGGAGATGATACGAGAGCAAGATAAGCGCCATAGGGGTAAGCAAATACAGTCGCCAACTGATTTTTTGGACTTGGAGGGGACCACAAAATAGTCCGAATAATCAAGAGGTTCAAAAAATCGATTTCAACCAAAATATAAAATTTTTGCGCAAATTCCGCTGCATATTGTCCACTTTCCACTTGCTTATGCAGTGGTAGAGCTGCTGCGCCAATTGCACCAAACTGCGCCAGAACAAATAACCTGCTACATGCTGCTGCTGTATTTATGCGCAATTTGCGCAGTTTCTGCGCCGAAAGGGAGTTGTTCTCGAAAAGGAAACTGAAAGTGTCCGACATATGTCATTGTTGGCGATGCCAGTAAAAATAAAGAAAGTACAATTTTTTTTTATATACCTAAGCATTATGTGCGAAGAGTAGGGCTGCGCGAATATAGTAATTTTCTAATAGTTGTTTCAAATATGTTATTTGATATTCGCTTCCAAATGAACTGCGATATTCATTCTTTTCGAAGTGTTGATTGCGGCGGGTTAGCTTCCTTGAGTGCGCTTCTCCTTAAGAACAGGTGCACTGCGGAGAAGCAATACCTGCAGAGCGAACGCGGCAATCTCGCGACTCGTTTCGCGAGATTGCCGCGAAATGAGTCGCGGCAAAGGACCACGAAATGACTCTTTTACTTTTGCCAAATAACTTTTGCATTAAACCTTTAATGTTCCCTGAATGCCGAAAAGGCATCCATTTTCGTTTCGGTTTATTTAACTTCTACACGAAAAATTATTGAAATATTGAGTTTTTCTTCCTCTCCAACTCACCTCAAAACGAGCTGCGGCTTAAATCTGACGGTCATGACGTGTACTATGGCACCGGGCAGTAGGAGAATGGGAGCATTAGCGACGAGCTGGCGGTGTGCCAGTAGGTTTTACCACAGGGTTTTACTGGGCTGATGGCGCCGATGCCACCGACATATTTTCTGAATCGGCGCCTGTCATCACCGCGATAGCCATGGACACATAGCAGCTGAACGAAATTCAATTATATATGTTATGCTACAGCTGCAGTATGGGACCGGTCTCATACGCCCTTCTGTGTGCCCTTGGCGGCTTCGCAACTTATAAATTCAGTGTAGCGTCATCGTCGTCGTGATGAGAGTAACCTCTTTCTGTCGTCTCGCACAAACCATTGCTAAAAATGGATAAAAATCTACGTCCTTGAGCCAGCCAGATAGAAGCAGATAGCGTTGGATGAAAAGAGTCGACAAGGCCTACATTGGTCCCTTTCCTGAGCCTAACCATGGGACAGGAACGCAAATTGATACCTTAAGGAAAATTCTTCCGTTGTATTTTCACATCACACAGAAACTACTACGGACAAAACCATATAGCGATATGACTTTCTGATGTAGCCCGGCTTAGTAAAGGCCAGAAAAATTGCTACAAGAAGTCGCGGCATCCGCAGCTGGTGTTGACAACAGCATATGCTGCCGTTCTTAAAAAATTTAGTTCCTGAAGCCATTCCAATGAGTGGAAGAAACTGGCTTGGTGTGATTGAACCCCTTTGCGGTGCATTTGCTTGGCATTTGCCGCTGCCTTCCTGACCTGTCGCCTAGTATACTGTGCGATTTCCCAATTTTAGTAGAAACCACTCTGTAAATGAGAAGGAACTAAAGGTATTGACAGGAATGAATCAAAGCTGGTTCACACACTTGCTTTGCATTTGATTGAGTACAAATGCAACCGCTTACAACTTCTAATGACAAGATGGCAATGTCTGCGGTATTACGAAAATGCAGCATTGGCAATACAGTTTCAAAATGCAGGGGGCTGCATTTAGACAGGATCGGGGATGCCTCCCCCTGCATTTCGAAACAGTAAGTGCAATGTTGACGCCATTGCCATAATCCCACAGATTCTGCCATCCTGTCCTAAGTAAAAGCAGTTGCTGCCGCACTTGGTCGAACTCGGTGCAAGTGTGTGAACCACCCTTCATGAAGTAGGAATTGTTTGTTTGTTATACCAATGACATTTCTTAATATGTGGGAACCGTGTCAGATTGCAAAAGAAAGTCAATCACAAAAACTGTGATAAAAATATAGCATTTTTTTACAATGCTGCTTGTAAAGTGATTTGCTAGCCTCAGAGTTCTTTTATGACATTGCCATTTGTGTCTTCCATTTCTTTTACCATGCAGCTGATATGGCTCAGCTACTGGACATGCTGACAAGACAGGAACAATTCCATGCAGGTAAGGAAATGTTTATTTGGTGGTTGAGACCGGTTGTTACAAAGCTTACAGCACGTAATAATCATGCAGCATATAGCATCGACTTGCAAAATAGCTGCGGTTCTTTTTTGTAAGTTTTGAGTATAAAACTGAAGAACAAAACTATTTTTTGTTGATTACTACAACCAACAAATGATTCAGTGTAAACGGGCCTGGAGGTACGCTTGCCCTTTGATTATTTGCGCTGCGGGAAAGCTGAATAACAGTGAGCGTTAGATACCAATCAAGTAATCAATCTATGTATATTTTTCTCCGCTTGAGAAGGGAAGTCAGAAAAAAAAGTAGCATGTAGCTACTTGACAAGGTCTCCGTCTCCCCTGTACAACCGCGAAATACACAGTAGGTGAACAAACATGTGGAGAAAAAAATAAAAAATAAAAGGACGTTTCCGACAGGACGTATGTTCTCAGTGCCATAAGTGCAAGACAAGCATGAAACAGACAAATCGTTTTTAGGCAGCTTGCTCATTTTAACTCCATCATATTAGGAACTGTGGTCAGTACAATCTTTTTGAACTGAGCACTGATCCTGGCCACCCACTGTAAAAAAAGTCTGCTGTGGTACACCTTTTAGTATCTTCTTGTGAAAGATTAAAAGAACACTTGCGTACGGTCTTTTTATCAAAAACCCTACCAATTTGAAATGACCCACAAAAAACATAAATTGCATCTATGAAGCTGACTTTTTCTTTGAATACTGTAAACGACACGATTATCGTGAAGACCTAACTCTAGCAAATTTCGTGACTTAAAAAAAAAAAAAAAATCGGAAATAATAGGTCACGCGAATAATGCACGCCATATATACCAATACATTGCATACCACTTGCAATTGCGAAATTTTGTACCCGTGAAATGTTCCCGAAACGTTTTGTACCTCAAATTTCCGAAAAAAATCTAGCCCGCAAAAGTAAAGTTGTTTGCAGTACTTCCTTTGCTGGTTCGATTCTCTGATTAAAATTTGAGGGCTCAGCTTGCACTACAAAAATATTTCCGTAAGTCCCGTTTAAATGGCAATTAAAAGGCTCAACCCCGACAGACGTTGGCATTAGACTTTCCAGAAATCAATATTTATTAACTTTTCCCATGCGAGTTAAGACTTCACATTTTAATGCAAAACTCGGACCAGTAAACGACATATTCCAGGCAAGTTTCATCTTTATATGTCACCTCTCTGTTTTTGCAGATAATTTTAGACTGGTAGGCTCTTTTTGCTGGTACGTACTGCACATTTCGTATCTGTGTATGTTTAGGAAAAATAATATTGATGCCATTCAATGCCTACTTGGATAATAGTAATTAACTTGAGAATTGCTTGTTCTACAGCATTCCGAGAGACGGTACTGCGGAACCAGGCAGATCAGCTTGCTCAAATGAACAGCATGAGGCAGCAGCTTGGAGGCAGTAGCCTCGCAAAGGTTATCTACCTCCCTGATGATTGCCCTCCACTGCCTGTCACCAGTCTGCAAGCCCTGAGGGCCTTCAATGACTACCTAGAGTCGCGGGAAAAGATGCAGCACATGGTATTGCTTTTAAACCATTTTATGCTTATAAGAGCTTGTCTTTGTTACGAAGTGTAACAAAAAAATGGCAGTTTTTGGAGGACTGGATAGTAATTAATCTTGTAGGCTGATTAATTACCAAAGAACCTTGTTGATTCGTCGGTTCTAACGTTTTCCTGGCCTTTACGTCGGTCCCGACAAGCTCCCATTGAAAAACGTATTCATTTCCTGCTTGCTACGTTCGCCTTCCCAATTCTTGTGTCCAAAAAGCCTCCGACATATTGCCAACATTCGTTACGTGGCCCAGTCGGTGCCCCGTAACTGCTCTTCTGCGACGAGGACGTTGAGGAAAAAGTCGCCGATCATGTGATGCTCACGTTTGCAGACACAATCTAGCCGTGGACACCTCGCGCAGGTACGTCAAGTGTTCAGGGTTGCGCGGACAACGAAATGCGTTGCGGTGCTTGAAAGGGGAGTTTTAGTAGATCTTTTTTTATTATTACTTAATTTTTTTGTGTAATGCAATTGGTATCGGTAACTCGCACGGCCTATATACAGCATGCCTTCAGGCGCGAGCTTAGGGGTAACGAACCTTCGAAAACTATTTTCTAAGAATCCCAACTTTTAAATAGTTGCTCGAAGCGCTAGGCGAAGATTAATTTTTCTTTTTAACCTATTTCACTTCCCCCACCCACAAAAGCCGGGGTGAAATGAATCACTTCGTAGTAGTAGTTGCTTTCTGGGTCGTCCTTAGCCCCCACAGGGCATTCTCATTGTTTAAGTTTTCACGGGTCTTGCATTGTTTTCCTGCAGTCCCCAGAAAAATGTATCAATGAGGTTCTACTGGAGTTGATTTTCTACTTTTTCGATACTCAGCTCAACAAACACTCCGTCATTCTATAACCATGCATGGTGATTCATATGTTTATTGCTTTTTTATGCTGTTTTGTAAAGCCTTACCGATTGGCTCTCACGAGGGGCGCATTTCTCTTTTCCACATGTTTATAATAGTGGATTGAATTTTTTTTTACCTAATCAGAATGTTAATTATATATTTTTCCGCTATATATGTTTGCAAATATGTCCTCTGGGTGCCGTGATCTTGCTGCTTGGGTGCGCAGATTGCCGATAGCCAATTGGCTGACGAGCACTGTTGTCACGCCGCTGCCGCTTTGGCTCGATTTTGCGCTGCCCTTCTGTAGCGGAAAATTCCGCTCAGGAAGGGGCGTGTCCCAATCATAAATCACATTTTCAGTAGGGAAATCAGCATCGCATGAGCACACATTTTAGATTTTTTGGATACTCACTCATAGGAGTTATCACCAAAAACAGACAATCCCAGAAACCTCTTCAGTGCACCTTTAAAAAAGGAAGTTATTGTTTCGTATTTTAACGCTCACTGAGGCTCACCATAATCAAGCAACTTCAGAGTCGCAGAAGGCAAAATGGCGCTTGAGATGTGTAAATTATGATGTTTACGGAATCTGATACTCTGATGATACTAATTCAATCATAATGCGCGACCAAAATGCTGAAGCATTATAGGCATGCAATTACAGACCTCGCTTGCTCGGAGATCACGCCAGAGTGTCAACTTTCAAAACTGATCGATTTTTGACGAACAATGTGCAACGCCACCGCTGTCTAATTGATGAGCGACGAATTTTGTGAAACTCTGAATCTCCCAAATATTCGTCCAGAAGAGTTCAGAAACTTCTAAATCAGTCCAAGCCTGAATCTCTGGTGATTCGCCCCATCACTAGTTTTTGCAATGTCT
Organism: Ixodes persulcatus; assembly: GCA_013358835.2. NCBI lineage: Eukaryota > Metazoa > Arthropoda > Arachnida > Ixodida > Ixodidae > Ixodes > Ixodes persulcatus. Next base: position 38,027 of record JABSTQ010002153.1, on the reverse strand, counting down.
CTCATGTTTGCATCTGTTAGAAGTATCTTGATCATAGGCGTAGACTACGGAGGGGCATCGGGGCTCGTTCCCCCCCTGGTGAGATCCGGGGGGGGGGGGGGGGGGGGGGGGCTCTGCCTCCCTCGGACCCGGCCCATGATCCTTACCGAGACGCTGTTTACGTGCCATGTAATGAGCTTCTAGTAGTGGCTTGTAAACAAAATAACGCCCACGTTGCCTTTATTGACAAAATACATGGCAAATGGAATCCCAGCGTGCTTTAGTTAGCTTCAATCTCCAGTTCTGGTGAAAAAATAATGCGCAGCACCACCCCCCCCCCCCCCCCCCCCGCCCGGGAAAATGGAAAGTCTACGCCGCTGAACTTGATTATCATTTCTTCAACTACGTACCCCACTTCCCCTAAAAAAGGAGCTTTTTATTTCCTGTCAGACTTATCAAGAAATAAATGTGTCTATAATCAATATAATTCAACATTTAGAAAAGTAATGTGACACCAGACTTGGTTTAGTTTTGGTTGCTCTACTGCAGTGCCACTTTTGACATAGCAACCCATAGTAGCAACTTATTGTAAGTAGTCGCAGTTTCATACTCGCTGCAAATGTGTGATCACCCTTTGGAAGTGAAAACATATGACCAGTGGAAACTGTTAATTGTGATTTAGTGATTGTACAACGAACACCACAGCTTCCCATGAAAATCCCCAAGGACAAAAGCAATATGTTGGCAGTGCTACTACTAAATATTTGGTTTAGATTTCTTTTTGTCGAATGACACAAATTGTGTAACCATTCTAAAAGGCAACTGCTGGAGCTTTAAGCTGTAAGACTTCTTCAATTTTGCTCACACTCCTCTCCACCTATAGTTGAGACGGCATGCACTGCTCTCCCACCTCCCCATAAATATCTGGCATACCATAGCCTGTGAGTATTTCACCTTGTTTCTTTTTACTTTTTCAGGTGGACTACTTTGCTCGAAAGGGGGGTGGCAAGTACCGACAGGACACGCGGAGCACGCTGGCTTTTATCGTCAAAAATGACATTGCAGGCCAGTGTAGCTGGAGGGGATCGGGAGGTCAGAAGCAAGCCTTCCACGACCTGAAAAATATTATGGGACTGCTTTTGGGTATGTTCTCCTAATTTCTTGTTTAGCAATTTATAGTAATTCTAAAAATTTTGTCAAAATGCATTGATCGCAACATTTCCTAACCTGCTTGTTCACAAATCATATGAATGTGTTGAGGTTAATGGGAGGACATTGCTTAGTGATTAGAAATAGAGTGATATGCTTTTTGCTTGCTTGGCACCTGGGAAGGTGATTGCTCACTGCTTGACTGCTCAGCTACACTTGAGCTCAAGTTGCACCACTGGCAGATACATATTCTGATTACAATAAACCATTTGCGAGGCAAAAGGGGCACTACATTTATACAATAAAGGCTGGTCAAGCTCTATGCTTTCATATTTTGCTTATGCAGATAACAGTGCGAGCCATTATGTTTCGCTTGGGGGACGCATCAGGTGCCATACAGCTGCACATTTCAACAAATTTTGCATGCCTTGCAATTTTTTTAGAATTTCAGAAAATAGCTTATTTTAGTGGTTTTTCACTCTTTGCTTCTTTGAAATCACGACATTCAGAGCGAATTAAATGGCTGGGAATCCGAGACTAAATCTTACTTTTGCCTTCTAGGAATTCAATGCTCATACCGGGACCTTCGGTTTTGTTTGGTATTCACTGTGATGTTTCCTGTAAATTTGTTTTTGGTGCTTAGTATATTTTGATTTGCAAAATTTTTAAAAAGAAATTAAAAAGATCAGAATAAATGGGAGTGTAAGTGGCTTCTAGTACTGGTATCAAGTGACCTTTTACACAATCTATGGTCATTGAGCAGCTTAAAAGTAAACATTGTAATTTACAGAATCAAATGAAATATGCTTAATGACTACAAATATTGGGGGGGTATCTTGAGCTCACAGAGGATTTAATAATGTGCATTATATATCAAACCCAAGTAGGCAATTAAAGGTTTTCCCTATGCTTTTCTATATATATTATAATTTTCATGTGTGCTATAACTGTAGTTTTATTTTTATTACTGGTTTATGAAAACATAGCTTTTTGGGGAGTGAAAATTAGACTATGTGAAAATTTCAGTGAAAATTAGGTGAAGAAAGTTTGAAAGGAAAGCACAGCAATTGGGGGTGGTTTGAGAAACCATACCTTTTTCTGCCCTTTGCAGTAGAAAAGAAGTCAAACCAAGATTTGTTTTGCTATGCTGGGTTCCTGAAGGCGCATTCACACCGGCGATGTAAGCAGTCGCGCGATGCGACTAGGTCGCATCGCAAAAAAATTAGATGATCACAATGGCGTGTGCGATGAGCGAGTCCAACGCCTTTGTTGGTGAATCGCTTCTCGGAAACTCTTGCTCCGAATGCCGTTGATTGGCTCAGCCGCTCCATGAATAGATTGCGTTGCAAAAAGTCGGGTCAGCAAGCGACTGCTCAAATCGCGTCGCTTTTTTCCCGCGATGGTCGCTTTTGCAATGAAATTTATCGCGCCACTAGATTGCATCGCTGGTGTGAACACGGCTTAAGTAATGCAAAATTATCAAGAAAGAAGTAGTTGTGCTTTAAAAACTCTATAAATCTATGCAAGTTTGAAGTACTTTGCACATGGAGGGTCGCGACGGAATGCCGGAAAAGATTCTTTCAACATTAAGATGGTACCGCTACCGAAAATCGCATAAAATGTTTAAATCCAGATTGGACTCTGGCCCTTCTAGTCTGCAAAGCACTCGATCGAAAAGCATGCAGAATGTCAGAATCCAGAGCATACGGATACTCGCGACTGAATTTATATGTGCAACTCCCTCCACTCATCCTTGCACCTCTGCAACTTGGTTGCTTCACAAGGCATATGATCAAAGCGTGCCACATTTTGATTTTGTCACTATTAGCATGCTAGTGACTTTCAATGCTTAAGTGGGGATGTGGCATTTAACACGTGAGTGTGTTATGAATGTATGTGAATAAATGAGGTATATTTATAAACTGCTTGTTACTTTTTTGCAGCTGCGTCCAAAGCGAAGTATGATGAGGCCACCGAGACCACAGTGAATGACATCACGAAGAAGTGGCTGTCGTCTTTCGTGGACAGGGAGGGTGGGCGCACCAAAAGGCGCCATACAGATTCTGAATAAGGTTAAGTGCAGGCCTGATGAGGAACGGCAAAAGGTTTTAATAAAAGTGAACTGTGACATTCTGTTTTGTGCTTCCCCTTGTTCCATAGCTCACAAAATTGCACCTAATAATTTATAAATATACTTATTGTATTACTATTATCTGCAAACTGCCCAGTGCCCGGTCAGCGGCCAGTGTCTGCGTGGTCACAGGTCAGCGGCCGCTACCTGGTCACAGGTTAGCGGCCGGTGCCCGGTCACAGGTCAGCGGCTGGCGCCTAGTCACAGGTCAGCGGCCGGTGCCCAATCACAGGTCACCGGCCGGTGCCCGGTCACAAGTCAGTGGCTGGTGCCCGGTCACAGGTCAGCGGCTGGTGCCCAGTCACAGGTCAGCGGCCGGTGCCCGGTCACAAGTCAGTGGCTGGTGCCCGGTCACAGGTCAGCGGCTGGTGCCCAGTCACAGGTCAGCGGCCGGTGCCTGGTCACATGTCAGCGGCCGGTGCCCGGTCACAGGTCAGCGGCCAGTGCCCAATCACAGGTCACCGGCCGGTGCCCGGTCACAAGTCAAGGGCTGGTGCCCGGTCACAGGTCAGCGGCTGGTGCCCAGTCACAGGTCAGCGGCCGGTGCCTGGTCACATGTCAGCGGCTGGTGCCCAGTCACAGGTCAGCGGCCGGTGCCTGGTCACATGTCAGCGGCCGGTGCCTGCTCACAGGTCAGCGGCCGGTGCCCTGTCACAGGTCAGCGGCCGGTGCCCGGTCACAGGTCTGGCCTGTGCCAGGTCACTGGGAAGTGCCCGGTCACAGGTGAGCGGCCAGTGCCCAGTCACAGGTCAGCGGCCAGTGCCCAGTCACAGGTCAGCGGCCAATGACAAGAAACTGCTTGACTGGCCGATGGCTGGCCAAATGTCATTGGCCAGCCTCCAGTAGCCGGTGACTGCTAGTCACTGGCCAAGGACCATAACCAACGATGGGCCAAGCATTTTGGCCAGCCATTGGCCAGCCAGAAACTGACCGGCCACTATAGCCTTGGCCAGAGTCTGGCCATGCATTTTGTGCTGCCTGGGTAGGTATCACTTTCACCGATGATCTAACATGGAATGCCCATATCGAAAACATCGTTAACACATCATTAAGAACTCTGGGATTTCTGAGAAGGCATTCATACCAGGCTCAACAGGATGTGAAACTTACTGCATATAAAACCCTCGTTAGATCGAAACTTGAATTTGCTAGCATCATATGGGCTCTTCATCGACTTTACCTAATTAATAGGCTAGAATCAGTCCAGACTAAGGCCGTCCGCTTCATTCGTCAAAACATACAGTACGAAAACTAGTGTCTCCCAACTAAAGGTTCTTTCTAATTTAACTTCTCTTGAATCACGTCGGACAGTCGCTCGCCTTACTCTTTTTCATAAGTTTTATTACAACATGCCATCATTCATGCTCCCTCACTGTAAGCCTGCCTCATACATTTCTTTGCGACATGATCATTCCTTAAAATTGCACCTATATTCGGTCGCACTAATAGATACAAATACTCTCCTCTTGCTCTGTCCATTAAAAATTGGAATTCTTTCCCAAACGACATAGTCACTGAAAAGAACGAAATAATATTCCGCGAAAAATCTTCGGCTTTGGTACTATGATATGTTTTCTGCGCCATGTCTGCTTTTGTTTGCTATAAATTGCGCACTGTGTCCACAGTTCTGTTGTGCCCGGTTTGTGTAAACTTTGTTCTGAATTCTGTATAGTTCGGTTTTAGTTTTTTTTTTGTTGTTAATTTTTAACCTTGGTTAGTTCTTTGATTGCCATTGTATCATTGCATTTGTTTGTATTTTTCTACACCCCCCCCCCCCCCTCATGTAATACTTTCGAATGAACGTCTTTGAGGCGAATAAAACTTGAACTTGAACTTGAACTAAGAGCTATTAAATATGAACAACAGCGACAACGTTTGCTTATTGGTGCCCAGAGCACGAGCAGCCAGATTCGGTCAGCCACAGTGAAATAAAGACGTTATTATCCTGACTCCAATACGACTATAGTCCGTTGCAACTCAAGAATGTAGGGCGAGGGTATGACGGGCCGAGGAGGACGAACACTAAAGAAGGAAGGAGGTTTTGACATCTCTTGTCCAGTGTTCCGTCTTTTTCCTCCTCCCTAGCCCGTCTTACCCTCGCCGTGCCTTTTTGAGTTGCAACGGACTATAGTCAGGAATTCCCCCCCCCCCCCCTTTTTTGGGGGGCGGTTCGGTCACTGCTCTGCTACGGAATGCATGTTTGTAAAATTACCTGAAATTGAAACCAAAAATCTTCTTGCGCACTGTTTTTTTTTTTTTTTTTTTTGGGGGGGGGGGTATTTTTTGTTATTGTGTATAGTCCGTTGTAACTCAAGAAGGAAGAACGAGGGAAACGAAGGCCGGAGAGAAGGAAGCAGACGGAACGCTGGAGAGAGGTGGAGGTTTCCCCCTCTCCTCTCCAGTGTTCTGTCTGCTTCCTCCTCCCCGGCCTTCATTTCCCTCCCTTTACCTTCTTGAGCTGTAACTTATTATACCAATATCTTTTAGTGAAGAATAAAAAATTTGGGTCGATACATTTCAGAGGATGGCGATCCCGCGTAATATAAAAATTCCTTCGAATTTAAACTTAGATTTGACTCACTTATGCCTTAATGTCTGGTGACGACGATTTCATTTTCTTTTGCACTGTTTCATGAGGATGTAAATTCATTTATGTACTTTGGGTATCCGCACTTTTAGTATTTTCAACGAAGAAAATATTTCCCATTTAGCAACGCTTTCAGCAAAAAAAAAATGCTTCTCCCTTTTTAGAAAAGAAAAGAATGATGTCCTTGCGCTTTTCCTGTCTCCTAACGAAATCCTTGTTTCTATTTAGTATGTTGAGAAAAGCGCGTTGATTGTTAAATCTCTACATCCCCGCAGCGGATGGTGCTGAGGCGTGAATACCAGAAGATGCCTAAGCCGCTGTACATTGAAGTGGTGTGCAAAATCAGCGTTATAATTACTTAACGTAAATACGTCTTTAAAACTAAATAGAATTGCAAAAAAATTGCGGAAACATTTCACCAACTGTGCAGCAGAAGAGAAACTAGACGAGAAGGTAACTGTGGCGGTTCGTATGTTGCTCATTTCTTAAATTTTTTCACACGATGGAATTCTGGAGTTACAGACTATCGCAGCGGTAGTGCCGCTACACAACACGTTTAAGTCTTTAAAGGTTGCCTACATGAGTTGAGAACAAAAAAAAATAAAAAACATGCGTTAATATTTTATATATTCTTGTTATAATTGAAGAGAAAAAGCAGACACAACTGGCTCCAAATTTCGGAAAAGGTTGAAACAATATGCCTATTAAAATATGCTTGTTTTCTCTAAATATTAAAAAAAAACCTTAATAGAAAGTATCATATGCTTCAACACGACTGATATCCTATACACCACTATCAATTAATCAAATCAGATATTATAAAGATTTTTAATAAAGAATGCACTGGTAAATTTGTTGGTTGGTCATGAATATCTGCTATATATTCCCATCAGGTGGCATCCAAATTACGTTGTTTTCTTGCACCTGTCTTAAATAAATATTATTTAGCGATATTTTAATTAAAGAAATGTGGCGCCCAGCCTTAAAAATATTTTGACTCTTTTATGCGTATAATTAGTGTCTATCCTAAGATACTTGTCTCGAACCACTTAAGATTGTTAAGTCTATTAATAAACTATTTTATACTCATATTTTTCTTCGTATGTGTCTTTCGTATAGGATTATGGTATATTGTTTCTATGCGTATGAATTTTAACGCGATAGCATTAGGGAGCTCGTGTGGCAGAAAAGCCAGCGTCGGTGGCGTAACGAAAAAATCCTGATTGCTTCATAGGGCCATGACGGCACAGCCAGATGACCTCTCTAGGGAATTTTAAGCAAGTCACAACGCCATGAAAGTGATTAAAAATGACATGTAATCCGAATTAAGGGTCACCGCATGTTTCAAATGACTTTAATTTTGTAAAGTGATTTATTTGCCTTAAAGAAAAATTTGAAGGATTTTAGATAGGATTCGAATCCTCGACCCTTCGGTTGCGAGCCAGACACACTACTGGCAGGCCACGCAAGGCAAGCTTGCACGACGAATGACGAGGCGATGAGAACGGGGCCAGATAACGATATCGCGTTCCACTTTCAAAGGCGAAGCGTAAGCTTCCTCCAAGTTTTTCAGTAGGGGATTCGGATGCACGAAAACTCGGAGTGGGAGAATAGAGTTACGTTTTTTTGTTGAGTGCAGATAATAGATCCTCTCACTAAACATAGATACAACTTTTGTGCGTGGAAAGGATTTTCTAGAGATTTAAATATAAGGCTTTACATTTCAGCACATTGTGTGTAACACGGCCTTAATAATAATGAAGAACGGATTAAGTGAAGCCGGATTTCGTGAAGGCGTGGTCTGTGACGTCACATAACTTCAGTTTTTCGGATAGATTTAGCGGGATAACTGACGTCCGTGACCTTAGAACCACTTCAGTTTCCCGATAATTTTAACGGGACAAATGACGTCACATGACCTGCAAGCCAGTTCAGTTTTCCCGCTAAATTTAGTAGGGAAAATAATGTAATATGACCTCATGTCACGTGACCTATACATAAATTAACTTTACCCGCTAAATGTAGCAAAAAAATTGAAGTCACGTGACATGATATGAGATGCCTATACTAAAATCTCGTTTTCCCACTAGATTTAGCGGGAAATTCAAATTCCCGCGACTTACACACAATTTAAGTTTACCCGCTTTAGCTTGAAAATTCACGCGTGACCGGCCGCAGCCCTTCATTCCGCATACTCTGTTTACACAGGCTCAAAGTATTGCTAAACGTTTGTGATGCAAGAAAGTTAAACTCGTATCCAACACAATTGCCTAGTAATTTTACTTACACATTTTCCGCTAATTCCATTCATTATTACCGCAGCAAGGCAGGTTATTCCCCTTTTCTATTCTACTGGGCTTTTCTCTCGAGCGTAGGCCTATAAGGAGGCTTGCCAGCAATGGCGGAAGTACTTTGACGCGTGTGTAAAGTGTCTGCTATAGCTTTGTTCACGCCTTCATCGTACCCCACACGGAATATTTTCGGAACTCAATATCTTCGGAGAAATTTTGAGCTACACCCTATATTCAAACGAAGCTGTCACCCTCGGGAAAAGAGAAAGTTAACGCGGCATGGAACCGGGCGCACAGAGATGACGCTGTGTTCACATTTGCACCGCTCAAACACTTCCCAGATTTTGAATCTCCTTACACTGTAGCGAAAACTATATATTGCCTTCTGGAGGCATGCGTGGCTGACGTCACGTATGCCTCCAGCAGTAAATCTAGCATGGTGTCACGCGTTCACCGATGGATGTTTCTGTCAGCATCTTGAGATCTTCGTACACTGTTGCTGCTTTTCTCTTGCGTCGATCGTCTCGGTCTTTGCTCGTATAAAGTGCAATATGATGCTGGAAAGGGCGCACGAAATGCTAAATTGTACTGGTCCCCGGAAAAAGCGCGAGCATGATTAAAAACGTCATGCGGTCCAGAAAACAAAATGTGCACAAAGCTATTGATAACAAAAGCAGGAGTCTAACGCGAAGGAAATTTGTGAGTGTAAATCAGCGCGGTGTTTTCTTCTCATAACTCTTCTTTTCCTTCACATCACGCAGTCTGTTCTGTGGGAAACGGCAAGCAGACGAGACGTCAAGCAATAAAGGGGACACCAAACAAAGAAAAAGACGCCGTGAAGTAATTCACTTAACGGAAATCGATACCTTTTTCTCCTTGTTCCCTTGCCCGAAAATGAGGAAGAGGGAAGCAGCTACCAAAGTCGTAGGACGGAGTGCGCGTAAAAAGAAAGGGGAGGAAGCGGAAGGTTCGCTTCCGTGCATTATTCATGGCGAAAAAAAAAGGAAAAAAAAAGGTAGGGGGAGACGGAAGAGGGGCAAAATTCGCGGTGGCGGAGTCTGAATCCCAGGCGTCTCCCTCCCAGCTCTCTGGTCTCTTCTTAGGGAGGAAGGGAGCATCCCGCACTCACGCAGAGGAAGGGACGAGTCGGGAGACCGCAGCTTGGAAGGTACGATTGCCCTGCGGTTATATGCGCGGGAGTAGGAGGGGGGGTCTTGATGCGAGAAATTAGGGGACATGGAAGAAGTCGACCGGCTCCAGACTCGTTCCGCAGCGCTACAGCGCTGCTGACGATGCTGGCTCTCGATTCGAGGAACTTTTGAGCCTCTCAAAAAAGCAAATGATAGTTTTATTTTTATTTTTTAGCGCGCGTTTGATAAACACAAAAAATAGGATCGAGGCAGAGCGGAAATCAAGGATTTAGATTGCATTGGCATCAGGGATGTGTCGTCGCCCAGTAGCAGCTCAGAATGTTTTCAGAGATTCTTATTTGTACGTGTATATGTTTTAAGCGAAAGGTTTGACAGGAAGATAAATACCAATGTGAAGTCTCTCAAATAAAAATAACGAAAAATGAAAACAATTTGATTGCACAGTCTCGCAGCCTTAACTTCTGAGTTCTGTTGCTATTAACTGGCTTTTCAAATATTTTTTTTTGTTATTTTCCAGAATTTTAACTAGCTCAATGAGAAAAAGAAAGAAAGGTGCCAGGCTCAACTCTCAAGTGATAAATTTAGCTTTTACGAACTTTGTTAACACGCACTTTGGGATTTCTAGTGCAACTCGTGAAAGCAAGAGCTCAAAATGTACGAATTTATCCCCGCAGCTGCATTAACGCACACTTCAATGGTTTAGCGTGATGTTGCATCGGGGCTAATTGTTGTTTAACAAAAAGTCTCGTGTCTAACGCTAAACTTGAACGACCGCACAAACTTCTGCAAGTATGCTCATTACAGTATGTTAATACTTTCATTAAAATAAGTTCCACCAGAAACGACCTTAGGGTAACATTTGAAATAGCTTGACGGTGTAGCAATTACTTGCGGAAAAAGTAAAAGGGATTGGAATGCATGTACTTATATTCTTAACCTTTGATACAACTAAATGGTGGCGCATCTGATGTAGCAGTGTCTCTAGAGACATTGCTACATGGAATGCACCTCCATTTTGTCGTATCATACGTTACGGTCACAGTCACGTTCACTAAGACCTACATAGGTCTTAGTGACCCTGACCGGTGAGAACACATAGCAAACCCCGGCCTCGGTATTGCCAGTATTCGCGGCTTCGTGAGTTTTCACATGAAGGATACAATTTTATTTTTATTGTTTTGTATTTTTCTTAATATTTTCTATACTAAAACAGGATCAATATGTAATGAAAGCCTTTTTATTTACAATTGTAACATCCTCAGTACGCTTTACAAATTTATAATTCCACGTTGGTGCACTATCGATTCCAAACTGAATGGAATGCGGCCAGAACGTATCGTAGGGGCGTCTCGATGCCGATCACTAGAACATAAATATAAAATCCGTTTGTTGTCGGTGACCATCAACTACTTCTATATAACGCAATGGTATCTAAACGCTAGATTTGTTAATAATTTGCATTATGTAAGAAAAGTGTCACAGCCTTACAAAAAACATTATATTTATAATCGTATATAGTGTATAGCATCCTTCGCTGCCCTCACACCCACTGGTATTAAAAATGGAAGCAGATTTTTTACATTTTCCTGATCAAATATTTATTTCACATGTCGTTCCCTTGGCACGTGTTTGTTCATTTTGTCAAACCAAACATATCCGATAGTTTATCAACACTCAAATTCGTCAAATCTAAAACTAGAACGAAAATGATCCCTGAAGAAAGTGAACAAAGAGTACAAAGGACAAACACAAATATCTAAACACAGCTAGGTGACTGGTGCACGAACAAAACAAAAAGCCTCCTGGTCCTGGTGTCGAACCAGGGAGCTCCCAATTTAGAGTGCAGCGCTCTACCAACTTTGCTAAACAGAAGTTAGACGTCAGCAGAGCAAACAAGGTTTACCAGCTGCCATCGATCAGTCTAACACCAAAAAGAGTGAACGACTTGCTTTTGAAGGTTGTGATGATAATGCAATTAATGCAAAAGTGCGAGCGAGCTAGACAAGAATAACGAAAATATTCAATGGACAAAGGGAACAAGGGCGACTGTGATGATAATTGTGCGGTTCGTGTGTTTAAGGTGTTAATAGAAGTACGGAAGACACATGATGCAGTAGGAAATATTTCACGATTGGAATATAGACATTAGGGAGAAAATGAAACAAATGTTTACATCGCGGCTATTTTAAAGAATGTCATTCTACGAGTTGTCTGTCTCACAGTTTTGTTCTTGTCACATTGAGGGGTGGCGCCGAAGGAGGATGGTGAAGGGCTTGTCGTTGATGGGCTCGGCGGTAGTTGTGATCCTGCAGCGTCTGGTTCCCGGAGGTGTCGGTGAACCTGGTCACTGGATTTGTCGTCCGCGCCTCACGTAGTCCAGTCGGCCTCAGGCAGGCCGGCGCCTTGACCACGAGAGGAGGCGGTGACATAGTCGGGCCTCTGACGCCTGGTCACGCCGACGGAGGTCCAAACAGCTGTTCGTAGCTTGGCTACGAACAGCTGTTCGGATCTCCGTCGAACAGCGCCCTTCTCGAGCCCATCAGAAAAACCGCGCCATTTCTCGCGCATCTCTTTTCTTCCGCGTCTTTTTCTTCTTTGTCTTTCTGGTGAATCACCCATCACAATGACCCCCCCCCCCCCCCCCCCACCAAGTTTTTTCTTTTGCCTTTGTCTTCGTTCGCAAAAAAAAAAACTAAAATTATTTTTATGGGTAGATCCCGAAGTTCCCATCACACGTTCAGCCACAGGTCGAACGAAACTTTGTTGACCGTCCTTGTTACAATGCCACACCCGCATGCAAACACGCGCACCATAAATATATTGGCAACCATGCGCCCCGTAAGGGTCCTCAGCTCATGTCACACCCGGCTCAAATAATAAGTTCCTACATTCTCTACTCTCTTTATATAGTGTGTCCGAAATTGGCATTCCTGTAGAAACAAACTCCATCTCATAATTCTACTGTTTGCTGTATTCATCTTATGTAGATGTTCCAGCGGTTGATGATCTGTTTGGACTATAAATTTTCGTCCTTTTAGGTACACGTGAAACCTTTGTATTTCCCATGCTAACGTCAGGGCTTCCCTCTCAATAGTAGGATAATTTTTCTCGCGGGGCATCAAGCCCCTACTGGAATACGCCACTGGGTGTAGGTACGACGCGTACTCCTGCATCAACACTGCACCAAGACAGCTATCTGACGCATCTGTCTTAAGAACAAACTCTTTCGTCAAGTCTGGCGCCCGGAGAATCGGCTCTACTGAAGAAGCTCACTGCAGTTCGTTAAAAGCTTCTTCGTGCCTACTAGTTCAACGCACCTTATTGGGCTCCCTCTTCTTCGTGAGCTGGACTGAAGGAAGAGCTCTCTCCGCATTATTCCGAAAAAACTGCCGATAATAACCCGTCAGTCCTGAAAAGGATCTCACCTGTATCTTTGTTGCAGGTTGCTTGGAGCCTACACTGTTAACAAAAACAACACGCCTAGATGTGTAAATGGTTGTCCCATAGCGGACACGTCAAAACGTGTTTGTTTTACACGCAGCCACGTGTGTTATTCATCTACGCATGAGGTGCCGTGTAAACTTAACACGATACACCGTGCTTGCCTTCCGCGAAACACGGATGAGCGTGCTCATTATAAAACATGGCCGCCAGCAGCCGAGAAGAGGCGAGAGACGAGCCCAGCGAGCCCCGCTCCTTTTTTTCGAAGTGAAAGCACACAGGACGCGCTCGTTCTCGGTCGATGTCTCTTAGACACAGTAAACAGTCCGAAAGTGGCGGACGTAGCTACGTGCAAAGGTACATACCTGCGTCGGCGGCGTCGTAGCTACGGTACTGCTAGACAGGTTAACAAATGCCGAACTTTTCAAAATAGATAAATGACTCGAGGAAGCGAAATATTAGAATCGGGCGACGACACGCGCCACCTAGGCGCGGCGACGTTGGGCAGCTACAACGGAACTGCTAGGCAGACGAACGAATGCCCAAAATACATGAATAAATAACTCGAGCAAAATATTTGAAATCGGGTGGTAACTTGCGCCACCTAGTGAAATTTTTAGCAGCCTATAAAAAAAACGCGTCTGTTCGTACGCTGCGAACGATCACGAGTAGACAGGAACCCTACATACATCGCAGAAAACTCGAGGACCACATATTACTCAACACCGACAGAGACATATACACAAACACTGCAACGACACTGGGCCCGACACTTCCTACTCGACGTTCATTTCTCCCCGTGGCGCAAATAAGCTTGACATGTGCTGGTGAGCTCTTTAGTCGCTGATCGTTACAGATTTATAGAAGACACAAAACACGGCGCAATATACAGCCGTGTGTTAGAACTGTTTGAATATAAAACGTATGGAGGCAAAATCTATAATGTTAGTCCGTTGCGACAAATAACGGTTTATTAACAATAAATCTTAAACCGGTCATGAAACAGTTCCCATTTTTGTTATTTTCTTGCTTGACCAGTGTTATAAGCAGTCCGACTAGCTTGAATCAGATAGAACAACAAATTATTGGGATTTTGTGACTATGTATTTAATATTAAATGGAAATGATCCTTGCGCAAGGCGTTTTTTATATATTCTTGTGAAGGACATCCGCCCAACATGTCACTTCCGCTAGTCGCACTACGCGTACGGGAGCAGACGCCTTCACTTTTTGGGGCATTTTGATGCATTGTTGTCGTATGTCGTGCCGGTGTCGAGTGGAGCGGTGGGGCTTGGCAATTTGTGACCGGTGTTATTCGTGATCATTGGTGTGGCGCTGATGCGTTTTTACTTATATCGCCACAACCCCGAACTTTGAAGCTTCACGGGCGCGTGGCACTGCATTATGCTGAATCGCGAGCTCCTTCTCTGTTGACGTCGCTTTCCTGGTACCTTTCTTGGATACTGCAAGCATTTAAACAGTGTGCACCGTCTAGCCTATATCCCCGGTGACGTGCTAGACCTGTTGAAACCTATTTCTTCCGTCATTTTGGAGCAAGGCGAAACGCTCGTAGTTCCCGCCCTCAGTATACGTTGGACATCTTCCACACTTTGACACCGGATAACTAGATGAATGAGGATTTACATTTACTTCAGAGGTCACTCTCGCCGCTTTCGCACTGTCGAGCAGCAGGATCAGCTCGCGACAAGCCGCGGATGCAGGGCTTGAGCATCAACAGCCCAAGTGCACTCGGTGCCAATGCGGGCGATTCGGGTTTCTGTCAACTAGTAGGCCAGCACAAACCGTGACCGTTCCAGCTCTTCGTCATGACACGGGGCTGCAGAGAGCAGGGTAAAATACAACAACACTGGCCATCGAAGCAAACTCGCCGTTATCATAAAATTGTGGCTTGTGATTGCGCTTTTGTAGATCATCTTATTCGTGTTGCTGGAGAGACGCAAACGACGGGCATAACAAAATCGTTTGCATATCCCGCGTACCTTGCAAAAGCACTTAACCACTCACCTAGCGAAAAACGCGAAACACGGAGTACGCACCGTCCTGACTTCCCAGTCTTTTACCTGCTTTAGAGCAGTTTGTACCTGCTAGTAGGTATGCCTACTGAAACTTAAACTTGAAACTAGGGGCACTGCAGAGAGAAAAGAGACAAAGTCGGGAAAGCTTGCTCGCTCTCCCCAATTTCTCAACTCTCAAGTGATTGTACTATAAGAAATGCACCAACGTTTCTTTCCAAAATAAAGAAAAAGCACTATGCTCACTACGTAAAAAATGGTCTCAGTTCATGCATCTGTGGACAGGTAGAAAATCTTGCCCTAATCTATTCACACCGCATGATGAGCGCTACAAGCTCGCACGAGATATACAGGAAAATATCGGTGGTGACTTAAGTTTTCCTGAAATTTTGTATAATCGGTCGTTTGCAGGACCGAATTATCTACTCGAGCGGTGTGCGTCGCTGTGCAAACACAGTCCAACAACACGAAGCATAAAAACGGCAGATTAAGGACAACCATCCTGAGTCAATCATTCAATTAAAACGACGTAATTTTGTTGAAAACGACCACAGCTTTTTACTCACGGCATGCGTCGGGAACCTTGCACATTTTGAAATGGAACGAAGTAAGATTTTTTTTTAAAAACGCTTGCTGTGTCCTCCCGAACCAGCTGGTCCGGATCAGCTGACGACGACGGGACTGAACCCGTTGAACCTCAACCTCACAACGTCCAATTTGCGCTCCGTGTTAGTGTGGGCTTCTACCTCCAAGCACCGCTCCACACACCACGAACGTTTCAGCTTTTTGTCGCATCGTCGAGTTGCACCAAACAGAACGAGATCCCGAAGTCAACGCAGCGCTGTCGTGAGCCTTTGCTTGTTGCGTACTCGTGGACCCTGTGACTCGCTTCGCTTTCAAAGCACACACGACGATCACGAGTGATACTTTCCGTTTTCAGGCACCATCACAGGGGCACTTCTCTGGTCACGTCTTCGCTACATGTGATCGCAAACAGCGAAGCTTCTCGTGTCCACTCAACCAAAACAATACCGGCGCCATGTTAAACGTGCGTTGTTGCCAGATTTTTTCCGACCAAACAAAAACAACGAAAGCAAAGCCGGCTCTAGCTTCCAGTTGCGCCGTGGCCTGATATTTTTTCTGTCAGCTCTAGGTTAAAGATGGCCTACAGATGCAGCAACACCGGTATAAAGTTTTAATATGGCGACCACCACGGAGTGCAGTAAATTCTGAGGAGGGTGCATAAAAAGCAAGGCACACGTTCCCCTTCCCTCCCCCCCCCCTCCGTCCGTGGTGTTAGACGGCCTTTTCGCTTGCAGTTGAAGGGTTGAAGCCAAAACGAAACCAACTGCAACGTCACGTGGTCAAATGGAGGACACGCTTTTTATATCCATTTTAACTGTTTAGAACGAGTAATTAGACCAATAATTTTATTTGTGGTGCGTAAGAAACTGTTATCAAGAACCCTAAAATAAATACAAACATGAGCGACATGAGGGAAGCCGCATTGCCATCGACCAGAATCAATGGCAGCTCGCAACAAGCGCGGGATTCGCCCCGTCCCGCGACATGGCGTAATTGCTTTTGGTGTATATCTGTCTCCGAGACATGTTTCTTTCTGCGGCATTTGTCTCCACGGTCCTTTCCAGGTGTGTCCCCAAGCATTCCGGTGCTTTAATAGCCGGCAATACTGCGGTCGTCGCCGGTGGTGATGCGTGTTTTAGAGGTCGGCTACACGGTTATGCATGTATGACCGAACCAAAACACGTTTTTTAAAACCTCGCATGATTTTTGAACGAATTATTCATTACTTAACGTGTAAATTTGTGCTAATTTGTGTAAATAGCATGTTTCTCACCTTAAATATTCAACAAATACACGGGACTTGCTAACACTGTACTATGTCTTGTAGGATCTCCAGTACCGGAGCCAGCTAACCTTGCCCCAATTTGTGACCTAGAAACGTGATTTTTCTCATTTCCTGTTGGCATTTTCTCGGTTTTACAGTCAGTCCCGCTTCGCTAATTCGCCGAAGAACTTGTTTGAGCTCTTTAAGGTGTTCATCCCAGGTCTCAGTGGCGATTATAATATCGACGATGTAAGGCTGTACCCCTTTGATACCTGTGAGAACCTTCCTCATTAGTTACGTAAAGACGGCAGATAGAGCCTTAATCCCAAAAGGCATGCATTTTAATTGATATAACATGCTTTCGGTAGAAAATGCTGTTTTTTTATTTTTGCTGGCTATTAACCCATTGACATGTCTAACTTCGAGAAATATTTCTTTTTTCCAACTTCCACGAACACGGCCTCTATCCGCGGAATCGGCTCGGCATCAGGGATCAGTGCGTCGTTTAGACATCAGAAGTCAATGCTGACGCGATTTGACTTATCCTGCTTCTTCACCAGGACAAAAGGAGAACGATATGGTGACGTTGATTGTTCGATCACTTGTAGCATCAACATTTGTGCCACTTCCTCCTCTATCGTCTCCCTCGTTGCGAAGGGGATTGGATATTGTGGAGTCTGGATACGATCGCTTGTCGTCAGTTCAAGTTTGCACTCCAACAAATCTTCTCGTCCTGGTACATCAGTAAATATCAGTATAAATTTGAGTAGAGTACTCTTGATGTCCATTTTCTTTCTATAGCTGAGGTCTTTGGCCACCACCACATCATCGATTCCCTGGAAAGACCTGATGTCAATACACGGTATGCCCATTCTATGAGTTGCCTTTCTCACAGTTTTGTCCTGGTCACACTGAGAGGTGGCGCCGAAGGAGTATGGTGGAGGGCTTGTCGTTTGTGGGCTCTGCGGTAGTTGTGATCCTGCAGCGTCTGGTTCCCGGAGATGTTGGTCAACCCGGTTGCTGGAGTTGTCCTCAGCGTCTCACGTAGTCCAGGGCAGGCCGGCACCTTGACCACGAGAGGAGGCGGTGACAGAGTCGGGCCTCTGGTGCCTGGTCACGTCGAGAAACGTCCGAATAGCTGTTTGTAGCTTGGCCTTCCGTGTCCGAGCTGCGCTCGCGGCATTCTCGAGCCCTTTCGAAAAACCGCGCCAGTCCTCCCACACCTCTTTTCTTCCACGTTTTTTCGTTCTTTGTCTTTGTTGTGGATCACCCATCGCAGGGACAAAGGACCAACAGAAATGTCCAAACAGAACTAGGTGACTGGTGCGCGACCGAAAATATCCACCTGGTTCTGGTATCGAACTAGGATCTCCGTATTTCCAGTGAAGCGCTCCACCAACTGAACTAAAGAGGAGTTAGACGTCAGTAGAGCGAACGGGGTATAACTGCTGCTACCAGTCTAACACAAACGAGGGTAAAGTGCCTGCATTTTAAGGTTATGGTTATAATTCAATTATTGCAAAGGTGCAAGCAAGCTGCACAAGACTCACGAAAATAATCCTTGGAGAGGGGGAACGAGGCGGAAAAAGACAAACGCAAATCTCGAAACACACTTAGATAACTGGTGCGCGACCAAAAAAATTCGCCGCCCGATCATGGTATTGAACCAGGCACCTCTTCATTTCCAGTGAAGCGCTTAAACAGCCTCTCCGCTCCCAGTGGAGTGCTCTACCAGGACCAGGTGAAATTTTTCGGTCGCACACCAGTCACCTAACCTGAGTTTCAAGATTTGTCTTCGTCCATTCTCCCCTTTTTTCCCGTTCTCCAGAGATTATTTTCGTAATTCTTTTTTAGCTCGCTTGCATCTTTGCTTTCATTGCATTATCATCATTGCCTTAAAATTCAGGGCGTTCACCCTTGTTGGTTTTAGACTGGTGGCAGCTGATAAAACCCGTTTGCTCTACTAACGTCTCTCCTGGTTAGCTCAGTTGGTAGAACGCTCCACCGGAACTGGAGAGGTCCCTGGTTCGATACCAGAACCAGGCGGATTTTTTCGGTCGTACACAAGTCTCCTATCTGTGTTTGAAGATTTTCAATTATTCGTTGTCCCCGTTGTTCCTCTTCTCCAGGTATTATTTTAGTTATTCCTGTCCAGTTCACTTGCACCTTTGCATTGAATACATTATCATGATGAACTAAAAATGCACGCCGTTCACCCTGGTTGGTGTTAGACTGGTGGAAGCTCATAAAACGCGATTGCTTTGCTGACGTGTAGCTCCCGGTTAGCTCAGTTGGTAGAGCACTTTACTGGGAATGGAGAAGTCCCTGGCTTGATATTAGGATCAAGGGGATTTTGTTTTTCTGTCGCACACCAGTCACCAAGCTGTGTTTGGAGATTTGTGTTTGTCCTTTGCCCCCTTGTTCCCCTTCTCCAGGGATTATTTTCTACATTCGTATCCAGCTCGCTTGCATCTTCATCTTTGCATTTATTGCATTATCATCATATCCTCTCAATGTAGGCCGTTCACCCTTGTTGGTGTTAGACTGGTGGCTGCTGATAAAACCCGTTTGCTCGACTGACGCCTATCTCCTGGTTAGCTCAGTTCATGGAGCATTCCACTGGAAATGGAGAGGTCTCTGGTTCGACACCAGGACCAGGCGGATTTATATTTTCGGCAGCGCACCAGTCACCTAGCTGTGTTTGGAGATTTGTGTTTGTCCTTTGCCCCCTTGTTCCCCTTCTCCAGGGATTATTTTCTACATTCGTATCCAGCTCGCTTGCATCTTCATCTTTGCATTTATTGCATTATCATCATATCCTCTCAATGTAGGCCGTTCACCCTTGTTGGTGTTAGACTGGTGGCTGCTGATAAAACCCGTTTGCTCGACTGACGCCTATCTCCTGGTTAGCTCAGTTCATGGAGCATTCCACTGGAAATGGAGAGGTCTCTGGTTCGACACCAGGACCAGGCGGATTTATATTTTCGGCAGCGCACGAGTCACCTAGCTGTGTGTGGAGATTTGTGTTTGTCCTTTGTCCCCCTTGTTCCCCTTCTCCAGGGATTATTTTCGACATTCTTATCCAGCTCGCTTGCATCTTCATCTTTACATTTATTGCATTAGCATCATATTCTTTAAATGCAGGCCGTTCACCCTTGTTGGCGTTAGACTGGTGGCTGCTGATAAAACCCGTTTGCTCGACTGACGCCTAACTCCTGGTTAGCTCAGTTCATAGAGCATTCCACTGGAAATGGAGATGTAGGTCTCTGGTTCGACACCAGGACCAGGCGGATTTATATTTTCGGCAGCGCACCAGTCACCTAGCTGTGTGTGGAGATTTGTGTTTGTCCTTTGTCCCCCTTGTTCCCCTTTTCCAGGGATTATTTTCGACATTCTTATCCAGCTCGCTTGCATCTTCATTTTTGCATTTATTGCATTATCATCATATTCTTTAAATGCAGGCCGTTCACCCTTGTTGGCGTTAGACTGGTGGCTGCTGATAAAACCCGTTTGCTCGACTGACGCCGAACTCCTGGTTAGCTCAGTTCATGGAGCATTCCACTGGAAATGGAGAGGTTTCTGGTTCGACACCAGGACCAGGCGGATTTATATTTTCGGTCGCGCACCAGTCACCTGGCTGTGTGTGGAGATTTGTGTTTGTCCTTTGCCCCTCTTGTACTCCTTCTGCAGGGATTATGTTCGCCATCCTTGTCCGTCTCGCTTGCACCTTTGCATTAATCTCATTTTTAACCTAAAAACTCCGAGGACACCTAAGCACTTCTTATGAGTTGTGAATGCGAAAGCATTAATGTGCAATTGAACGCCGCTGAGTGATGGCGTGGACGGCTATGTTTCGCGACTGCCGAGGTTACGGCCACCTACGCTATAAAGGCCTTAGGCGCCGCGATATTCCTCGGTGGCCGAGAGGAGCAGAAAGGGCCGAATCGCTGGCAGGAAGTGCGGTGTAGCGCCTAGCAGACGCCTCCTCCTCCTGCTCTCTCCCCGCCCCCCCCCCCCCCCCCCCCCCCGGTCCGGCCGCGCTTGATGCGGCGGCCGCGCCTGATGCGGCGGCCGCGCGAGCTCCACCCTCTCCCTTGTGCCCGCGTACGGGACGCTGCACCAGAGGGCTTTTCTTTGGGGTGGCGTTCTCTGGAACTATGACGCGTCGCGGCCATTTTAACTGCTGTGATTTTAGTTGCTCATTTTTCGCGTTCATAGACAACGCCGGATGCGCTTCATGGGACAGTTAAGGCTTTCGCCTTAAAATTAATGCTCTCGATCCAGTGTACACATCGCGACACTGTTAGCGCGAACACAACATCGGCGCATTTTCGCATTTTACTTCTAAATAGTATTAGCGAGCACGAAATTTTATCGATTACATTATAGAACTACATGAGCTCTTTCCGTGGCAATAATAACTTGGATGACATCCCTTGGTTTCAATGAGAAAAACTGGAAAAACCGGCGATCGCTTGTTCTCGCTAACAGTGTCGCGCTCTGTACGTACATTGATATTATTGGTAAAAAAATCTTCGCCACACAAGGATCTGCTTTATTTGGGTTTGCCTAAAATTAAGTATTTCGGCTACGTCACAGCGCAAATAGCTCAGTCCTAGCATCGCCCCATTGGAAATTAGCAAGGAAGTGCATTGAGATCCAGGATGGGAGGCAAAGGAACGGAACATAAAGACATGAAGTAAACTAGGGGTATCAGTCTTGGTTGGTTACTCTATGCCGGAGGAAAGGGACGAGGAGAAGCAAATAACCAGAACTATAACGGTTACCAGGTTTAAACGCTTTAAACACATCTCTTTTCAGAAACACTGAGTTGCATCTTCTAGAAACGGAAATCCAGCATGCTTTCGAATGTTTTTACAGTCTAGCTTGGCTTCTTCGTGCGGGTGTTCCAGGCGCCAATAACCACTGCGATTGAGGAGTGTTGGTCATCTAGGCATGGCAGCGGGCTTTCGAATTTTTCTTTTCTTCGTCTTCTTTATGTGTGGTTCATTGATGGCACGTGTTAACTATTGTCTACAGAAGTTTGAAATAAATGTCCTTAAATTGCATACCATATGGTTTTAATATCAAGCTTATTTCTAAACTATAATTGTTTCATCTGCGTATGACAGATATATGCACACTCTTTGCACTTATTCAAAACATGACTCGGGAAGTATGATTATTTAAAACGCCCATTTTTTTAACGTTTGGTGCGAGCACGTAAATTACGTCCACACCATCTTATAGCTGGGACCCCGCATTTTGTAGCATAAAAGAAGCAAACCTAAAGGCAGAAAAAAAGTACTCAAAAGCGCAGTATGTGTCTCCTGGTTATGTTATAGTAATTAAGAAAAGAACATTGTCATGCCAATAAAAAGGCTTAACAATGAGATAATTTAAACTAGAAAATTAGGTGAAAAATTAAGGTAAACTGTAGTGCTAACCGCGAACTGTTCTTCAAAATATATATGTTAAAATTTGGTGCAAAACAAAACTTACGAAGTTCTGAAGCAGATATTCGTGTATTTAGAGGGCTGAGCACCACGTTTCAATTTCCCGATGATTCAATTACAAAGAGTGCTTCCAAGCTAACGTACGTCTTAAAAGACAGGCCTCTCACCTTGCGCTCCTCAGAAAATCATAAAGAGCCGGGTTTACGTATACAATCCCTCATTCACTTCCTGACTCAAGTACTTGTGTGAAGGGTATCCGCCGTACAGCGGGAACAGCTCCCTTCCAAACACAAGAAAGAAGAGGAAACAATAACCACCCAGCCGAAAAGAACAGGACAAAAGTTCCCAAGAACACCATGCGGGAACATACATAAACATGCACCGTCCAGCGCACGGCCCAACACCTCGCCATACGGAACAAAATAGAGACAAAGAGGAACAACAAGGGCGTTGACGACGCCCGTGCGCTGATATGCGCATGTCTAGACGTCCCTGGCTAAGCAAGCCCATCGCCCATACCGCTGCTCAGTTTCCCCTCACAGGCTTCTCCGCCTCGCCGGCGAAGCCACGGTGCTGAGCCTGGCCGCATGTATAAGCAACGGGAACGAGCTCCCGCCATCCCAGCCCGCTGGGGGAAGGGGGAATACGTTATGTCAGCGGGATGCCCCAAATTTCCAAGCTTCTTCCACGTCTCTTGTTTATCGTCGTGTACTCGTGCTTGTACGTTACGGCGTAAACGGTGTTCGAAGGAGGACCCTTGGCTGGAAAACGCGGTGTCCAGTATTTGCGAAGCCGATCAGCCACGTCAGAATGTTTTTTGCCTCGTGGATGACTATTTCTTCTTTATCTTTTTATAAGGGGTGGCAGGAGTTTGTCTAAGGTTTGAGGCGTGGGGCGCGAACCGGAGTCCACCTTTTGTTCTTTGTTCTGGGGAAGCGGAGCGAGCGATGTTGGAGAACTAAAACAAAGGACGAACAAGAAGCGATAATTCGATTGAGGCGGCGCGCTCCCTCGAGGGCTGAGAGGCCGAAGGGGCCTCGCACCGGCTTATAGGCCTCGGAGGTTGTGACGGGCAGAGACACAAACAGCGAAGGCGAACGCCATCGAAACATGTCTCTTGACGAAGCACCTCAGAGCTCTCGGGGAGAAAAACATACACTCACTTTTTGTTTGCTTCGAGTTGTACCTCGCAATTTGTTGCTCGAAGCTCCTTTATCCTTTTTTCGTTTCGTCATGTTTTATTTTATTTTTTTTCGTTTCCTTTTTACGACGTTAACCCGAAGCAATCGACTTCTTTCGCCTGGAGAAGAAGCTGTCTTCGCGTTGACACTACGAATCCTCGACACTTTCGTGTGGACATTTCTTTGATATGGTTTCGATGAAATCGAGACGATGTAGGCTTATTTTCTTTTCTGACATCGCGATGATAACGGAGGTGTCGATGTCAGTATCTAATTGTGTTCTATTTCATGGATAACAAAATGATTGAGCTGGAAACGTGAAATTCAGGAGAAAGGTTTCCCGATGGATTCGAAGTCGCCCGTCTTTAAGTGTGTTTGCAATTTAAATACCGCTACAGGAACACGATAGAGGATTGATCCAAATACGATATAGCTTCGCCAATACTGGAAACTCCTCCGAAAACCTGTGGGAGCGGCGGCGAACGTGACAGTGGCGCCTGTAGCGGACTCGGAGTCTACGGAAGCAGACGACGCAATGGACAAGTATAGGATCCGCGACGTCCTCGAGCTTTGCGAGCCCCGTTTCATCACCACAACAGCAGAAACAATTCATTACGGTCAGTCCGCTTGCAAAGCGGAATCCACTGATCGCAACTGCGACGACAATCAAATAACAACGCGCGCAGAAACAAAGATAGAGCAGTTTATTTAAAGGTTTCAAACGCCACTCAGGGGGATCACATGCTTTTGAAGCGCATCTGGGAAGTAAAAAAGAGGCGTTTAGCTACTCAAAGCACGTCGTAAGAGGTTACGGATTATTTGTTACAAACTGCGTTATCACAATTTCTTACCTGAATAGGTGATTATTAAACGTGCGCAAACATCATGTAAAAATTACCAGAGCAAGCGCACCAGGCCTCTGCAGCATTATAACAACAAGAAGTAACGAGAAAAATGACCGCGCCAACACTTTCCGAACTTTGCAGAAAAGCTGGGGTCCCCATCCCAGACGAAAATAAAAAGAAATGGGGACCTGTCGCGAAAAACGGCGAATGAATAAAAAAAGTTGGCAGACGATACAAAGATACAAATCACGCAGCAAAGACCTTCTTCAACGTCGACGATCGCACGGGGCGTCGGTAGGAGCATTGAAAATTAGCAAATGGTGCTCGCCGTTGGTGTTGAATTCACAACAAACAAAGCGGAAGCAACACAACGAAACTACTAAAAAACAACAAAAAAAGAGCTTCGCTTTTTTTTTAGCTGCACGTTTTGTTTGTTTATTTTCTTTTGCGGCGTTGTAGGAACTAAAAACAAAACAGAGGAAAGGAATAACGCAGTCCAGCTCACACTGCCCGGTAAATAAGAGTCGCACGCTGCAATTTGCTTCGTGCTAGCAGTGTGTGACCTTTTTTTTGCTTTCGCATTTCTTTTTCCAGTGACTTTGGCGCGTTGTTTGTTTACTCGCTTGGCGAAGCAGTTCAAAAGTACATTCAAGTGCTTGTTGACGTACATGTTCAGGCAATCCTTGCACACCGTGCCTTTGTTTTGAGTGTCGATCAGCGGCCTCAAGTGCGTTTTCAGCTGAACTCTTGTTTGGTGAAATATATCACTGAAATGTGTGTCGAAGGCACGGCTGATATTACCGGCCGAGTATTTCTTGTTCTTCAACAGAATGTCTTTCGAGGTGTTCCATGTTTCTGATTGCAAGCATGATGACAGATCTGACTGGCTGCCCACCCGGCTACATAGGACTGGGTGTTCAGTAGTGCATCTGTCCTGTCGTCCGTGAAGTTGTCAGCCATCTCCGTGGAGTTGTAATAAGCGTCTGTTGAGGCGTCGGTGGCGAGTTTGAAGCCAGATAGCTCTTGCAGTTTAATTTGAAGTAACTTACATACTCACGTTTGTTGGGTCTTCGGGAAGCGGAAGAAGGATTTTCCACCACATCACAAAAACTTGTTTTTGCAGTGGTAAGCAGCACATGGCATGCCTGCAATCTACAAGTATGCGCTGGTGTATGCCCGAAGGCGGCCGGCTGATCAACCAACGATGACCCATAGCAGACGTGACCACGTATACTTAAATAAAATCCGAATAGAAATGTATAACGAGCTTACACCTTTTAATATATTTTTAAGTATCAAAACGTACCCATGAAGATATCGGACAAGAAACTCAATCAAAGGCGAAAATACGAGGTTACCACAGACGACAGCGGAAAAACAATAACAACAAAGTTTCAAACGGCCCTCCAGATGTCCTTCCTTAGCGTAGCAGACGAACCGGTGAGTATGCGGCTAAGCGAAAGAAAGGAAGTAAAAACTAAGCCAAACAAAGAGATTAAAGCAAAATACGCGAACGTCAAGTAACCACAAGAAAGAAAAAAAGCAAACAAAGAACTTAAACGCAGAGGGAAGAAAGACCGCGGTGGCGTAGCGTCGCATCATTCATAAAAAGAAAGTAGTCTTCGAGAAATGGTAGGAGATGCACGACCGTCCAACGTGTGCTTTTGTTTTTGTAACTTTCTTTTTATTAGTTTCAGTAATAGCGTAAGATTTGCATGTGCACGCTCGACTTGTTCCAGAGCATACAGACATCGCAGTAACCTACGTGGTTTGAACTTTCCTTTTGCTTTTTTATCCGGAGACGATCTTAACGGGATTAGCCAGCTCGCCTATTTGACGAAATTGTTATAACCAAGAGAATCATGAGAAATGGGAATTGCAACAACAAAACGAATTGAGCGATAAGAACAATAAAGTTGAAACGAAGCTATGTCCTATAATATTTGTTCATTGCCTTTTTTCAAAAAAACCAACGCGAAGGTAGTACATTCGTGTTTTGCCTGGATTACATAATTTGTGACAGAGTGTTTTGTTCCGGAGAGCTCCAGAATGACACCTACAAAGCTGTAACATCTTCCCCACGCGATGAAAATGTCCTTCACTCATGAGGTGGCACCTGTGTTTTAACATTTAAAGCAGCGAATACCCGAGAAAAAAAAATTTCATTGGTCACCTCACACGGAGATAGGCGAAACTAATGCGTTGAGGAGAATCTGTCTGCTAGCGGAGACTCCGAGCTCGCCAGGGGCTCTGCGATCACTTTTTGCCCGCGCTCCGCGTGACTTGCCAGTGTTGGCTTACATGGTATTTGATTGATCTCTTCAAGGGATGTTTGTATAAAAGTAGCCTATACCGTTATCGTTCTTGCCATGCTGGAAGCGGGTGAGAAAGGTGCCATGAAGAAAATTGATAGCCAAGAAACTTCTCTCGCGTGGCCTGCAAAAAAGCAAAAAAAAAATGGTGAGGGCAATCGAAATTGCACCCCGGATTGTTTAAGGCACGTACATTTTCGGAGCTGGTCCGACACGACAGTGAGGGTAAGGTATTAAAGGGAACTCTATACGGAGACGTTATTTTACATATTTAACTACGGTAAATCTTTCGACACTAATTACTCCCCCTCGCCCCCCCCCCCCAAAAAAAAAAAAAAAAAACTCACCTAAAAACACACATTAGTTGCAAACATTCTGTACACTGGTGAAATATGAGGGGCATATTATTGATATTCCTTTCAATGTGCGCAGTTGATTTGACGACGGAAAATTCAGGACACTAAGAAGAAATAAAAAACTATATTACTAGTTTGGCCAACCAGTGTGGATTTATTAAAAGGTATCTCGAGCTGGCTTGAATTACAGTTTGTGATGGAATATAGCCGCGCGTAGGGCCGAGCAAGCCGCGCCCGGTAACGGTGTTCCAGAAGATTCCCGATAATTCTTACTCGGGGCGCAACGTTTATGATTTCGCCCTAGTTTCTTCTTCTCGAAAGAGCCTGCTCTTTCTCACCATGAACGCTGGATGCTCGAACCTTCTGGGTCGATTTTTCGCGATGCCGACGCACACTAGAAAAGGAGCTTCCCACGATATTGTCGAGTCAGTCTCGCTCTCGACTGGTGTTAAGCCGTCCAAATCGCAGCCCGCTTTTCTGCTGTCTCGACGCTCCTTTATTTCGTTTGGCACAGGTTCGCCGATTAAACCTATATTTTCAGTTCATTATTTATCGCCCCTTCGCCTTACTCCGTGACATTTTTGGTGGACGTGCGGGCAGTTTTTTGGTGGCTTGGGCCAGTAGTACTTCTCTCGGATCCTTACGAGAGTCCCGCTGTAGCCAAGGTGACCCGATGTCGGGTCGTCGTGGCAAGCTTGAAAGATCTCTTCTAGAAGACTAGTAGAAATTACCAGGAGCCACGTCAAGTTGCAGTCCTCGAAGTTCTCTTTGTAGTGAATACCTCTCTGGACGGCGAATCTTGTCACGGCACGTGAGAAGGCTCGGGGAATCGTACCTCTTCGTCCGTCCAAGTGCTCGATCAGTGCGCGCAGATCAGGATCGTCCCGCTGGAGCGCGGCCATACCATTAACGCTCACTGCACCAAGAAAGTGATCGTAGTCGTCGTCGTTGTCTGTGGCACAGCCGGTAGCTGACTCGACGAGGGCTCTGAACAGGCAGTCGGTGTCGCTTTGTTTCCGGCCTGACTTGTAGACCACGGTCACGTCGTACTCTTGCAGTTGCTGACTCCATCGAGCGAGGCGTCCCGATGAGTCCTTGAGGCTCGCTAACCGGCATAGCGAGTGGTGGTGGTGACCACTCGAAAAGGGCTGCCATGTGGGTATGGGCGGAATTTCATGATGGCTCAAACGACGACAAAACGTTCCTTCTCGGTCGTCGAGTAATTTCGATCCGCGTCAACGTCCGAATAGCGTAGGCGATTACGAGCTCTGTACCCTCTTGTCGTTGGACTAGTACCGCGCCCAGTCCTGTATTGCTGGCGTCCGTGCGAAATTCTGTTTTGGCTGACTGGTCGAAGTGGCCAAGAATAGGTGGCAACTGGAGTCGTCGCGTCTGCTCATTAAATGCCTGTTGTTCTTCTCCCCGATTGAAGGTCACGATGTTTTTCGTGAAGTGCGTGAGCGGCGCAGAAAGCTTGACGAAATCCCGTACGAACCACATGTAGTACGCGCAAAGTCACAGGTATCTTCGGACGGCCTGTTTGTCGGTGGGTGGTGGAAATGCCACTACGGCGAGAGTCTTCTCAGGGTCAGGAAGAACGTCTTCGTTGGTTACGATGTGTTCTAGGAACATCAGTACGCCATAGGCGAACCGGCACTTCGCCGGTTCGAGGGTAAGCCGGGTGGTCTTGACTGTTTGAAGAACGGTCCGAAGGCGTCCCAAGTGCTCGTCGAAGTTTGCCGAGAATACCACTACATCGTCGAGGTAAACGAGACAGCTCTGCCCTTTGAGGCCTGCAGTATGGTGTCAATGACACGCTGGATCTCTGCCGGCGTCGTGCACAGTTCGAATGCTATCACCTTGAACTACAGTCCATCGGGCATGACGAAGGCTGTCTTCTCTCCATCCCGTTCGTCGACTTCAATCTGCCACTGGCCACTATTCAGGTCCATTGACGAGAAATATCGGAAGTGGCGCGGCCGGTCCAGTGTATTGTCCATGTGGGGGACCAGATACACGTTCTTCTTCGTCACCGGGTTGAGCTGCCAGTAACCTACGCAGAATCGAAGCGTTCAGTCCTTCTTTTTTTCCAGTACGACTGGAGAGGCCCACGGTGCTTGACGGCTGGATGATGTCGTCGTTGAGTTTTCTTGCACATGTTTATGAATGGCCTCTCTTTTTCGGGGGGAGACCCGATACGGCGGCCGATGCACCGGGAGCGCATCCTCGTTGGTAACGATGCGGAGTTTCGCAACTGTTGTCTGGAGCTCTTACGACGTCTTAGCAAAGCAGTCACTGAATTCGGCGAGGAGGTCCTTGAGCAGTCGTCGTTCCGTGGCACTGCGTTTTGGGTTAATATCAAGCTGCGGCGGAGGCGTACTACTGTACGACTGAGATGGCGGGGGCCCAAAGGGAGCGCGGTGATTTCGGCGGCGTTACGGAGTTCCTTGACATGGCCTACAGCGGCACCTTTTGAGAGGTGCTGCGCCTCCTGTCGAAAGTTCGTCACGAGGACCACAGTGCGTCCCTCCTGCAGCTCTGTTACGTCCCTTGTGACGCCTATTCCTTTTCCTAGAAGCAGCTGAACGTTGCCTGCCAAAAGAACTTCCCCGTCATGCGACTGCATCGGTTACGACGGGCACAAGAACACTCGACCGCGGCGGCAGGCTCACGTGGTCCCCAAGGCAGACAATATCTTGCCAAGGTCTTGTAAGCTGCAAGTTTTACTTACATTTTAGCTCTTTAAGGCTTACTTCGGATTCCCTAGAGAGCCATAAAAACGCTTTACCAAAGCTTTTTTTTTTATTTTTTGTAAGCATTTTATTTGAGTTTATAGTGATGGTAGCTTACATGTTAAACGGCAGATCGTCATTTAATCGCCTCTCCTCCAAGCTTTAATAGACTATGAACACTTCAGATCTGGTTTCTTATTGTATACTTGTAGAACTGAGCACTTGTTAATGTTAAAAGTCATTTCGAAGTTGTTATTCAGTATAGTCTGGTCTGCTACTGATTTTACGAGGGTGTATAGAACATAGTCGTTCGCATAAAGTATTAAAGTAATTTCGGGATCAACAAGGCCTGTAGTGTCCTTAATATATTTAAAAAAAAAAAAAACATTTACGCTAACCCAGACCCTTGGGAAACTCCCGACGAGATTAGAAGACAGCCTAAGGAATGCTTATCAATATGAACATACTGAAAGCGGTTGTCTAGGCAAGGTCTAATAAAGCCAATCAGTACAATTAATTTCAATCGTCTAAAGCGTTTGAAGAAGTTCGTTGTGTGGCACCTTATCAAAAACCTTGGCGAAATTAAAGAATATTGCGTCGATATATACTATTAGCATGTCTTCCTTGCAGACACTGCTACTCAGACAAGAACAAATATCAGTAGGTAGAGTAATGAGCTTTACCGCTATTTGCATTCATATGCAACCTCCCACTTTAGCATTCCACTCGATGCCGTACGTGCCAAATTCTTAACTTGAAAACTAGAAAACTATAATTTCCTTTACTAGCTTTCTCTGGACTCCCCAATCTTTTTTATAAATTTTAGTAATGCGTTTTACCTAAATAGAGAAAATAATATCTATGCGATAATATATTTTATGTTTGCTTTCATTCGTAATGCAAGCTTCAAGCTTACTTACACTAGTGCCGCGGATACTTTACCGTTCTTCCGACACCAGCAAGCATGTTGTGAACAATTTTAAGGAGGCAATTAATTTATTAATCAAAACAGCACCCAGCTCAGTCGAATATTGGAAGAGAAGTACAAAGTGAAGTCAAATCGACCTTGTACATGCACACGTGTTTCTGTTTTTCTTGTCTCCACTGCAAAGATTCAGCAACAAACATTTCATAAATAAAAAGAACCATCGCGTAAATATTCCCAATACGTTATTGGTCTCACTTCAGAACATTCTAATCTTGTCCTTTTTGCTTTTTGTTTCTGTATAGAGGTTTGTGGCGACAATTGCATATATTTTATTGGTATTTCTGTACTCCAAATGATTTTTAACTCCAATACCAGGTAGTTATGAGTGACACAAGCAAAGCCTCCCAAAAGCTACACATACATAAAATATATAAGTTAGAGAAATGTTACTCAATCCTTCCGGATCATTGTCTCAACATCCGCTGTCTTCTCTATATTGTGTCAACGTTAACTAAAAAAAAAACAATAAAAAAGCTTCTCACAAACCACAAATAGTTCTCAAAAGCAGCAGACTTATAGTTACCCAAGTAATCGTGCATGATCACAACTGTCAAAAAGAAAACAAAGAGAGAGAGAAATACCTTTATTGAGAAGCTGGTGATCCTAGGCGTCGGCCAAGAACCCTTGGGCTCTAGCAGCGTCTTCGGCACATTTTTTTTTTCTGGGGGACAACAACATCGCATTTTCTTCCTTGAGATTTACCTCAAAGTCAGGACAGACCAGGAATCTTTGCTTGGTGTGTGACGCCTACCACAGCGTACAGCCTCGCAAAAACTGACCGGCATTCCCATGGCTATACTCTCCGCCGACTTCCAAACACCACCTCTAAATGTCGCAGTGAACGTCCGCAGCCGTCGCTCATCCTCCCGAATTCCTGAGCCTGTCAAAAGCGCTCAGCGCAAAGACGTCCCGGGAGGTATCCTCAACGCTGTCTCTTACAGAGAACCAGGTGCAAATATTTATGCTCTCCGATCAGAGGCGACGATACTAAAGAGAAGGAGCGAGAGAGACGCCCGAACCGTCGTCACCAGGAGCCGCAGACGGAACGAAATGATCGAAAAGACGAAGTTACCAGGAGCTGACTCGAGTACAAGAGGAAGTCTTGTCCACCGTCGCTGTCGGGAGCGACATCTACGGTGGCGCCAGACTCGTGACGTCATCGAAGAGTGAAGGCGAGCGTCAGCGCTTGGACAGAGAGGACGGAGCTTGAGACTATGTTGGTAGCCATTGTGTCGCCATGACCGGCGATGTTCGGAAATAGAGCCCTTTCTATTTACAAGCAAACGCTTAAGGCCACGCGTGCGGAACTTCTGCTTTCAAAACCAGAATGTAACGCATTTTATTTTATATATCAAAAGCTTTCAGTACTAAAAATATAAATGTTCGTTGTTCCTTTTTTATCTTAAGAATTCAAATAACAGTAAGTTTTGAGAGGGGTTCACTCGCAGTCATTCTTTCGTTATAGCGAATGACCGACTATTAACATAGACCACCCGCATGTAGTAAAGGCGCAACAAAGGGGTCAGTTGCACTACCATGATTTTTTTCAAATATGGCACTGCTAATGCCATATTTTTAAAAAAATATCAAAGTAATGTCTGGAAATTTCTGCAAGCTTCACAGCAGTTTGTCAGGTTTCAAACCTGGAAACTTTTGTCTTTACCCATAATAAGAGATGACGTCAGTTTGGCAGCTAAAGCCCCCTCTATGTATTTTGTGCGGCTGTCCCACCGATGTATGTCAAAGTCGCATCGGAACGTTTACATTTTTGCTATCCGAGTTGCAAAATAGTTTTGTTTTTTTCTGCCAGAAGAAATGAACACTCGACATATGCTCTGAGCGGGTGCCTCAATCAAATATGGTAGTTCTATCTTAGTTACCATGTAAATACTAATCGCACTCAAAATTAAAATTACATCATTTTTAAGGGTTACTTTTTCGATATCTGCAGCAGTCCCCATGAACATTACCTTCAACAATACACACCCAAGCAGCCACAAAAAAAAAAACACAAAACAACTTGTCACATGAAACGATTCAAACACTACTTTTGTGAGCATGCGTGTGTTCATTGATTGCGAATCTCTGAATCATCCTGCTTCGAGCTGGCCTAATTCGTGTGCTTGGTAAAATTTTGCTATTTCAAGCAGTGTTTGCATATGCAGCCTATATCAATGTCTCGTTTTTGCATTTTCAGGCTACGGCACAATTAGGCCGCCTCCAAACAGATGATCACCGCATATGAGACATTGATCCCACAAATGTGTGTCATTCATTGAGTGCCATCAAGCTGAGATTTTATTTGCGAATTAAAAACTCTTAGCTGTCCTAATTTTATTTTTATATATTGAAATACCATGAATAGGCATTTATAAAAATATGTGGTCATATCAGGAATTGGCCAGATGAGGCCATTTACTGCCATATATGATCGTATATGGCCTTGTTTGCCATATCCTTTTTATGACCATATATGAGTTTTTTTATATGTGAACCCGTAATAAATACTTTTGTTCGAACTGCTTCGAACATACAAAGCAATTGGGATGTTCACATTGGTGTGCCAGGTTCTCTTCATGGATAGAAATAAGAGAACAGATGCAGGCGAGTTTAGCTTCCAATCTGGAAAACACTAGAGCAAAAAAGTATGTTTAATTTAAAAATATTTATATACCTTAATTTTGAGAGAGGGCAGAGATAAAACCAACTTAGCGTTGCTGACAAGCCTCTGTCTTCCGTAAAAACGCGAGAGAAAAAAAACATGAACACACACGATCCTCGTAACAAATGATGCGAACAACACAACTAAAATGTTGCATGTAAGTGACGAAGGAAATCATCTTCGAACACCTATTGGTAAAGAAGTGCTTACTTCGGGAGATTTTTAAAATTTTTGTTTTCAGTAACTCAAAAGCGTTCATGTTGCTCTTGAGCCAATTACGCAAAACAACTGCCCGAAACAATTCGCTGATCCTCTCTTCCTTTCATCAAAGTATATACCCTATTCTTCCTTAGAAAAACGCAAGCCTAAATGTATTCTATATGTTTGTTTTACTTATATATGACCATCCTATACTCCAAGTGATGCCTACAAACAAGCCGGCGTCTGCTCACACGAGCTGTGGGCACTGCGCGTGCGCGTAAACCAGAGTGGCGACAGGTGGAACCTTGGCGCATGCACCGTGACGACAGAAGCCCCACCACAGCGGTGGGACGTCAAAGCCCCGCCGTTATTCTATACATAAAATACATTCCTTTACAATTATCAGGTATATATTTTTTTTATCTTGAGGTATGCAGCATCACTTTTTGCAATGTTGCATTTACATGTTATTTTTATACAGGTACCCAGTTATCGATCTGGGGCAACAATTAGACCAAATAATATCGTTTGCATACTCGAGGGCGTTTTGGGGGTCGCTGACTTCGGACGTCAGCGTCTTCGCTTGTGTCTTGGACCAATAAGGCGAGGTCAACTGACCTTGAAAGTAGTTCCAAATTACCAGACACGAGTCTACAGACGTCACTTCCCACAGACAAACAAACCTTGTCGTGATGTCGTGTCTGTCTTGTTGATAGGAACTGTTAGCTACCATCTGCAAAAAGGATGCGCTCTAACTTTGTGTTCGCATAAACGCAGCCAGTGGTACTGCTTCAAATTAAAAGTAACTCGGATCCCCTTTCACTCGATAAGAGACTCGACCTGCTCAATGTTAAACGTAGTTCCTTTGGTTCCACAATCATGTGCTTTGTTTTTGTTGAACCATAGTTCTTACCTGTTGCGCAAAACCAGGTCAGCAAAGAGCTGACAGACCTTCCATTGTTCAGGTCGTCTCAAGACACTGAACATATTGTCGTAAAGCCATACTCGCGCTAATGTTGTTATTTTGTTCCTTGGCTCACTATCTATTAAAAAAACTGCAAAAGAGTTTTTTTCTTTTTTATGGCGGTCGCAGCAGTGTATTTCTTCTAATACCAACCGATCGGTGGTTTTTGGTCGTCGTCGTGGCCGAGTCGCTGAAGCTAGCGGGGAAATTAAATTGGTGAATAGCGGTCATGCGAACAAAGCACATCATTTATAGGTGCCCATCTATCGCACTTTCATGCGTCCCACTAAATTCAGCGGACGGTGTTTATGTTACGTTGTGAGGTCACGTGACACAGTGACGCCACGTGACAGCATGACATCTCTCTTTCTCGTCACGGTGCCATGATACACAATGGGAAGTATTTATTCGTGTTCCAAACTCAATGGTAGGAGTCCACTCTGCACTGTGCGAATGAATATTGCGTCGGAAAAAGAACAGCTACCGCCGCTACTTCATTTCAAGGATACGGCAATAGGCCTAATGTATTTTTTTCTTTATTTGCAGCTGCATGGTTGCCATTCCGGGACAGCCCAAAAGTCTCTTTCTTGAATCGGCTCTTGGAAGACCACTCAGCGTTGGGCAGCCCAGCGACTTAGGGCACGAGATGTGTTTGGGAGGCGCTCTATTGGTTGTCTATTGATTGGCTTGTTTGAAGCAAGCAACAAGGATCACTGTCAAAGTGCCTGCATTCACGGAGAACATCTTCTCACGAGACCCAGAAAATCAATTTTTGTTATTCTTGTGAATGCGTGTATATACTTTTTTTCTCTGGGATTGGAGTTTGTTTCGGGTGTTCATGTGTAGTTGACGTTGGGAGACTATTTGGATGAAAACCGTCCTTTGACGCTTCTTTTCCTGAATAATATTAGAGATGCTCTCAGGTGAATATATTCTTATGAGGCAGCAGGAGCTCTCACCTATCCGCTCAATGGTTTAAAAAGTAGTTCTTATGTCCTACCTCCATTGGGAGGCCAACCCGCGGATCTAGCGTTTGTAGATTCCTACGACGAAAGAACAAATTGTCGTAATCCATCGGACGACCCATAGTGCACATACTACAGCCTATATATCATAAGTGTTTACACGTCATTCCTAAACCGTTAGCTTACAGTAATTATGATATGTTATAGGCGACCGTTTGTCATACACAGTTCATAGTTTTGGCCTCGCAAACACATCAGAACCTTCAGTCTAATTATACAAAGATCAAACGGTGTTCCAGGACTACCTGATTGACATCACCAGTTGACCGTCTCGTCGTAAGCCGTAACGCATCCTTGTAATGCAGTCGTTCATACTCAAGGGCACCTCTGTGAACCAGTCTACATATCTTGTGGTCGAGCTGGCTCTCCCGCTGTTTCTGTGCACTTGTTCGGATAATTGGGCTTTGAAGGAGCACCTGATTGTTCAGTTGTAATTTGACATGCTGGACGGTAGTGGGTGCTGTGGGATGCATGATTTCGTATACACTGAATATTTGTAAAAAAAGAAGAAAACAAACACAGGCGAGCTTGTGAATAAAATCCATAAGTAAACCCGAGAAAGAGGAATAACACAAAAACAGACAGAACAACGAAGCCTCAAGAGATATCATGATTTTGTCCGTTTTTTTTATTATTATTCCTCTGTCTTGGGGTTACTTCGAATGACTCGATATTTGGCTTTCTTGCGACAGCATTACCTTGCCGGACTTCGCTGTTAAATCCTGGTGGTAACTCAATGTTGTTTTAACGTTCTCGTCTTTTTAGGTTTAGCCCCCGAATTAGCGAAACACATATTGTAACTATTAAGTATCTTAATTAACTGTTCCGAAAGGCCTCTAGACGGTGGCTCACCAAGTGAGACCTTCTTTTCTCGCCAAATCGAAACCCGCTGACTTTTTAGAACACAGAGGATTTCGGTTCAAACTGTAATCAAAAGCCTTCTATAGAAACCTTAAATACATGAATTGGGACAAGGGCTTAGAAAACACCGTGGCGTCGATTCAAGAACGACACTCCAAACAATAAAATGGCGACGAGGCACTATCTTTTTTGCTGCAATGTGAGCGGGACGGGGCAAAGCAATGAATGAGTAAATATATACCGCTGAATCTTTCATATTGGGCAGCTGGTTGTATAACCTACGGGGGGACGCGTGCGGCGGCACGGCGCGTTTAGCTATACTTCGCGCCGTCAGCTGGGTGGCGTGAATGATTCTAAAGTGAAGTTCGGTGTATTATTCGACATACTCTCCTCAGAGCCACCACTAAAAACCTAAGTAAAGCGAACAGGAGCCGCTGACGGCCAGTCGGCCCGGAACGACCGACTACGATGAGTCGATCGAACACCCAACGCAGTGAGACGCGTATTTTGTCCAGCCCCAAATAGCGCCATCATGAAACTCATCGACAAGACAATGAAGCGGCGTTCGTCAGCAACGAGGCACCGCCACACCGTGGTTTATTTAGGACACCCCGAAAAGCACGCGCTTTCCCGAATAACTGCTGCTGAAATAAAAAAACAAAACATTTTACGCGTAACTTACAAAAATTCGCAAAAACTCGCACTTGCTGGCAGGTCTTGCTCGGAGTAACAAATAACGTTGTCTGTCACTCCGCGTCAGTATGTTTTCTTCTGAATCGGCAATGACACATTGAGTATGATTTACCTAGGATCCGTGTTTTCGGAGTTTATTTCTCGTGAATTCTGAGGGGTCTTTTGGAGTTTATTTCTCGCTGGGGTTTCGGGGTTTATCGGATTCCTTTTTGTTAGCACCCAATTCTATGAAATTCGGAGTTTGTTTTACTGCGTAAATTTATAACTTCCAAAAAAGTAAGTAACGTCCGGGTACTATACCCGTGTCCGGAAGGAACCTTGACGCGCTAAAAAGCTAAACTTTTTTTGTCAGTATTTCTAAATTTCAAAGGAAACTGTAGTGGAATCTCCCCAGGACCACTGACATTGTGCTGTTATAAAGTTTAGTTGTAAAACTTCGTCTTTTTGTGTTTATTTTGTCACTGTGACATAGAAATTCGGAGTTTTTTTTTTTTGATAAATCTGAAGTAACGGAAATTTCGCAGCGAATGTTTTTTCTTTATTTTTTCGGATTTATCCGAAAACACGGAACCATATATGCCTTTACTTCTCAAACTGCTTGGAGACACTTCAATAAACTTCGAGCGCACCGTATATACAGTCCTGAACAATACTAACCACACAGTGAATATTATTTCAGTATGAAATGGTATTAAAATGAACTTTCTAGAGACTAATATAGTGAATATATAAGTTTACTCAGCCGTTACATCGACCACAAAGTAACTTTTGGGGGGCTAAAAACATTTTTATTGCACTTTAATATAAATTTGTTCCTCTACCTGTTAATAGCCCGCTATAGACCTTTATAGTATGCTTTTCTTATGTTGTTTTCGCTAAAAGTATCTGTTCTATTCTATTGTTCAGTACCACTGTGAGCATCGCCCCGATTGCTCGATTGAATGCTGCCACTATCCAGTACGGATCTACAAACCACCGCGATCATAAACCACGATATAAAACTATGTTGAGCTAGAAAAATTGAACAACTCATTTTACAAAACAAAATGCAGACTTTTTTTTGACTGTCTTTTTAAACAACGGCTTAAATGTCACGGCACAAATTCCTCAAGTCAATTGTATACACTTTTATTCGCCCCG
>JABSTQ010002152.1:0-21256 GCA_013358835.2 Ixodes persulcatus | reverse complement strand
GTCCTTCCGGTCCCCGGTTTCGGGGTTTTGTCTAATAATATTACATGTCATATGTTTTTCGTTTGACTACATCCAATTAGCCATACTACCACGAGCAACAGTCCACATAGAATGAGTGACTAGTTCGCCGAGTGACGCGTTGATAATTAATGGATTTGCGAAGGACATGGTATACGATTTTCAGACTACTATCTAAGCGTGTTGGAAATGAGACAACATATGGCGGTCAGGTTTTTGCTGTTCCTATCTACACTAAAACCTCGTTAATTCAACCCCCGCTAATTCGGAAATTCGGATAATTTGAACTGCCGATCCGGTCCCGTCAAACGTATGTATTAGTCAATGGCAGCAAACGCTCATTAATTCGGAGGGAACCCGGCGCGCTATGGTGAATTCGGCAGGTGGCGCTAGCTACCACCCGTTCCAAAGGGTATGACCGCTATCCATCCGAGGCGCACACGTGGAGTTTCCGGTTTTCCCATGGTTCTCCGCTCTTCCGGTTCTCCGTGTTTCGCACCAGTTTTGCTTTGGATTGCCGTGCTTCAGCGCGCTACCCACTACTCTACTGGCATGGAAGCGGCAGAAGCATAGCTGCAACGGAAAAATGGTAGCACAGGTGACTGACGATTGGAATGGCGAAATCGCGACACGCGGGGCTATTGTTCCCGAGCGCGCCGATAGCGAGAGATACAGTCACGTTTCATGCCTCAACGCGGGGATCCTAAAGCCCGCTATTTTAACCGGCCACCCCCACGTTGTAAAATGCAACGTGACTGGCACTCTCGCTGTCCGCGCGCTCGGCAAAAATAGTGCCGGGTGTCGCGATTTTGCCGCTCCGATTATTGGTCAGTTGCACTACTCGTTTTCCGTTGCAGCTGTACGAGGCTAAGAATTTAGCGACGAAAGTGGAAATACTAAGGATTTTGAAGGACGGCGTCTCTCAACAAGTGATTGAAAGTTACGACGTCAAGAGAAGCAGTTTGGCCACGTACGTGAAAATTGAGGCCGATATCCTACGGGCTTTCGAGAGCGAGAAGTTCAACGCGAAAAGAAAGCGGCCGTGGAAGTTGGTGCACCCGAAACTAGAAGAGGCCTTGCTGTGCTAAATCGTCAGCGCACGGGATGCGTAGCTCCGACAGTGCGAGTGCGGTGGAGCACTCGACCGCGCTAACGAAAGTTGCCGTCTCCGCCCAAGTGTCGTCCAGAAAGCAGGCGGTAATAACAGATTTCTTTTTAGAATAAAGGTATGTCACAGGGAAACGTTTTCGCGCAGTTTTCTTTGTCCTTTCGATATTTCGACTTTCAGATAATTCGGACATTTTTGCCGGTCCCATGAGATCCGAATTAACGAGGCTTTACTGTATATAGACCAGGGGTGGCCAGGATGACCCGGCTTAAGAGCCGCAAACAAAACCACGCAACTTCCAAGAGCCGCGTTGGGGGGAAGGGGGGGGGGGGGTTGTTTTGGGCAATAAACTAACTACTTTCAATCTATCCGAGTCAAAAGCAGTCCAAGTGTACGTAAGGTAGCAGTAGCACAAGACTACCAAACCGCAACCTGTCTTTCAATTTAAAACGCGTTCCATTTCTCTTTTTGGGGAAGTGCTCGTGCGATCGGAAGGGAGGCGGGGGAAGAAGGGGTGGGGAAGGGAGGGAGCCGCGAGCCGCACTTTACCACGCGAAGAGCCGCATGCGAGGCACCTCTTGCCTCCCAAGCGGCTTCCGGTCGCACTTTTGTGGCAAGCTATTAGAGCTTCCATTTGGTACCAGAGGGGACGCTGTAAATTTTGTCAAAGCAAAAAAGTGATTTAAAGAGGTGCTTCTATTCGCGACTTTAGCGAACTATAGAGGGCGCGCTGCTCAGGCAAAATGGCGGACGAAAGGAGGTCATTTTCGTCGTTCAGCACGCGGACCACCACAAATTCCTGCATTGCAGCCTAAAATCAGTGTTACATTTGAAAGAAAGGTGATTTTCCGACGGTAGAAACCTTCTTCTAGTCATTGCGTAGAAAGGACACTGTGGAATCATAAAAATATCTACTGGAAACAATGTTTGTTTCTATGCTGCCTACGAGAACCAAGCAGCGATAGCAGACGACTGTGTCGAAACGACCTCCTCTCCTGAGCTTCTTGGCGCTGCCGCTACGCGGCGGCGATTTCGCTGGAGTCGCGAATAGGCAGTTTGAAAGAAAACGAGGCGCGGATCCCACAAATTAGAGGGAGAATTAAAAAAAACAAAAAACATTCCAACTATTGACATGATAAAGTATATCATGAGTTTCTTCTCATGCCCAATGCTCAGCGTGGATGTGCCTTTAAGTTTACAGCTTTCAGTATTTATTAGAAAAAAACATTGTTTTTATGAGCTAGTACAATGATGATTACAAATTAACTAAACCATTCAACTTTTCTAGGGGCTGTGCGAGTAGCATTGCCTAATGCAAATGACACAGAAATCGCAAAGGCCACTGCAGAGTGGCTGCGCTTTGCAAAGTTCCAGTTAAGGAATGCGTAAGTTTCTTTTTGTTTGTAATTATTTTATCGCTGGCATATTCTGTATAACCTGTCATGTTCAGCATTTATAAAATGTTCAGAAAGCGTTGACGCGCACTAATTATGCGCACATGAACGTCCTACACTCTAAAAACCCTGACACAAGGGGAAAAAAAACGAACTCAACGCACGCCAATGTGTTCGTCTATTTTCGTTCTCTTGTTTCAGGGTTGTTTGAGAGCTATCGTTTACCAGCTCGCCTGCACGTGAACTAATTTCATATGGAGGTAGCATTTTCTTTTTTCATATGTAATCTCAAGTGGTTAACTGTTTATTAGCCTACTAGTTTCTTTTATAGTTACGTCAGCTCTGTTGTGTCATACTTGAAGCAGTTTTATATATTTATGTTCCGTAGCCTTCATATTAATTCTAGTTTAACATTTGATATAACGAAAGCTTTTATGTGAACTTTTGATCCTGATGCTAACCTGCATTAATTTCTAAATGTTAACAGTAACATCTTTTTTCGGTCATTTGTTAACAAGAGAGCTTACATATGATGCAGAGGGGGACTTCTGTTGTACTACAGCTGCATTTTTGTTTTCTTCCAGGACTCAGAACAAGAGTGATTAGAATTAAGATGCATCTGCTAGTCACGAAAGGAAAAAAAAAAAAAAACACTGAAGGACTTGCTGCACCGTAGTTTGCTTTCTGCTTGGCTGCATTGTTATTCTTTTTTGTAATCAGTTTGAATAGATGTCTATAGACAAGAATTTTTAAATAAAGCTTTGACCTACACTTCACTACTATTTTTATGCTCTTCCCGACCCTCTACGCTACTCTGCGTGGTACCCCCCCCCCCTCCCTTCCAGCTCCCACACACATTGAGGAGCTCCACAAATAGTTTGACGTATGTGTACACATTCCTTTCCTACGTATTTATTTCAGGTATCTCATAAAGACTCTTTTTTGACAGTCACGGCATTATTCTCTAAAACATTCCCTATAAAACTTGCCTTGGAGTCTTGCATGCTTTGTATGAGTAACCCCAGAAATAGCTAATTGCACCATTTTAAATGTTTTAAAGCAACATTATGACAGTATTCCACA
Source organism: Ixodes persulcatus (assembly GCA_013358835.2). Classification (NCBI taxonomy): domain Eukaryota; kingdom Metazoa; phylum Arthropoda; class Arachnida; order Ixodida; family Ixodidae; genus Ixodes; species Ixodes persulcatus. Next base: position 17,653 of record JABSTQ010002152.1, on the reverse strand, counting down.
AAATGTTATAATATTAAAATAACATAATATTAATGCTTATTTAATGATATAAAATAAAGATGTGAAAACATTTTCTAAAAATGTTCAATTGTATTTAAAATACAATAGTATTTTAAATACAACAATGAACGTTTTCAGAAAATGTTTTCACATCTTTATTTTATATCATTATATAAGCATTAATATTATGTTATTTTAATGATCTTTTGTAACATTGCAATAAAAATATTTGCACATCATTAAGAAAAGTTGTTTTATAACGTTTCTAAAATATATATCCCTAATGTTATTTAAAAATATTTCACAACATTTGAGAAACAATCTTTCTGTAATATTGTAGAAGTGTTGTTTAGAAACGTTTCACAAATATTTCTTCATAATGTTATTTTAATTACATTCCATAATATTTAAAAAAAAAAACAGCGCTCATATTACATTCTACTAATGTTTTGTAACAATTCACAAATATTTATTCGTAATGTTAATTTATAGATATTTTTTAACATTTCAAAAACGGTACTTCTACAACGTTCTACCAATGTTGTTTTAGAACGTTTGCGAAATATTTTTTCAGAATGTTCTTGATATATTACTTCACAATTTTGCCTTAATATTTTATTCGTAATGTTGCTGACAAATTGTTTCCAAATGTTACATAAATATATTTTTCGAACATTATTACACAGTTGATCAAAGTGACATTAAAACATGTAGACAACATTGATGCCGCAACTTCCGGACAACGTTATTGCAATGTTCTGTGCTACCTGGGGTATTACTGGCCCAAGCTCCCCAAGACCGTCCACCTATACACACGATCATGTCACGAGTGCCAGCGACGCAAGAAACCTCCGACGAAGCCGGCCGGACTCCTGCAGCCAATTCCTCCGCCAACAGCACCCTTCCAGCAGATCGGAATGGATCTACTTGGCCCCTTTCCGCCGTCGACGTCGGAAAATCGCTGGATCATCGTCGCCACAGATTATCTCACACGGTACGCCGAAACGAAAGCCCTACCTTCCGGGACTGCCGTGGAAGTTGCCAAGTTTTTCATTGAATCCATCGTCCTCCGGCACGGCGCTCCCGAAGTCCTGATCTCAGACCGTGGATCCTCGTTCATGGCCCAGCTGACACAAGAAGTCCTTCGTCTCAGCCACACCAGCCATCGTCGCACCACGGCGTACCACCCGCAAACCAACGGGCTGACGGAAAGACTGAACAAGACCATCGCCGACATGATCTCCATGTACGTCGACGGGGAGCACAAGACATGGGACGAGGTGTCGCCGTACGTCACTTTTGCCTACAACACGGCCGTGCAAGAGACCACCGGAGTGACACCCTTCCAGCTGGTTCATGGTCGCAAAGTATCGACAATGCTGGACGCGATGTTACCCCACGAACCGGCTGTCGACGGAAGCGACGACGCCCAGGTGGTTGCCCAACGGGCAGAAGAAGTCCGCCAGCTCGCCAGACACCGTCTTCAAGCCCAACAACGAGTCGACACTGGCCGCTACAACCTTCGTCGTCGGGACGTCCACTTCCAGCCCGGTGACAGGGTGTGGGTGTGAACACCAATCCGACGCCGTGGTCTCAGCGAAAAACTGTTGAAGCGCTACTTCGGACCCTACAGAGTGCTTCGTCGACTCGGGGATCTGAACTACAAGGTGATGCCCGACGGGACACGGACTTCATCACGCCGCCCTCCACGACCAGAAGTCGTCCACGTAGTGCGCATGAAGCCGTACTACGCTCGATAGGACTGAGGACCTTATGTGTTCCAAATGAATCTTTAGCTTACCATTATTTTTTTGTTTGGTTTGTTTTGTGCTGCATCGGGGCGATGCACTTTTTAAAGGAGGAGAGTGATGCCGGGCGCGTAGCTTGCGAAGTAGGCAGTGCGCGCGTGGCCTAACGGTTACAGCGCCTGCCTCCCACGCGAAAAGCCCGGGTTCGATTCCTGGCCGCGGGGACGCCTTTTTTTGACATCTAATGTAATGTTCTGGTAAATTCGACAACCGTGTTGCTTGTTCGAGTTAAGAAAGTTCTACACGCCGAACCTTCTACGCCGATTATTCCAGAAACCCACGCGTGTACATAAGGGGCTTCGCGTGGCGAGCCAAGTCAGTTTCGCCCCAGCGTTCGATCCCGCTGCTTCGCCGCCTTGGACGCCCGCAACGCTCTGCTGTTATCTTTCTTTTCCCTTTTACTTTTGGGCATAAGTTCGCCCCATTAAACGTTCAGTTTACTCAGTCACTCGCCGCTTCATCACTTGTCATTCGTGACAATATAAGTCCTTGATGTCTACAGTTGTCACATAACACCTTCTCCCATGATGCGGATTCAATATTTCAATCAATTGCTCAGAGGTTTCGAGTGACAATAGACTGTTGGCATTTCTGTCAGGCATTTCTGGATAAAAACCGACAACACCTTCTGCCACGCTCCATTTTTGTTCACAGCCATTCTAACAATTACACCAGGATGCGATTGTTAGAGTTGTGCTCAAGGTGTTAGGAACGTTTAATCCGGCTCCTGTGGAAAAAAATGGTTGTAAAGAATGTTGTGTATGTGCCTTACTACCTTGGAACCTATCATAACTTTATATCAGTGGCAGAGAGGTTCGGTGTAAATTTAGTTTTCAAAGCTCAGCACAAATTAGAAAGGTGAACCTCCTTTTCGGGTGGTCCTCAGGGGTGCCAGAAAAAACACGTGTACAACACGTGCCGGAACTATTGATGGCGTCCGCCTCAATTATCTCTCTAACAGTCTTATCTTTGTGCTTAGCGAGAAGAGTGGAAGAAGCAAATAATGGTTTTCACCCGCAGTAATGCGCTTCAATTGACTTGGCAGAAAAAGAGATAGTGTATTTGCGGTCCGCGACGAGGCCACGGATTGGTTGAGATGTAGTGCGGTGACAGTGTGTATCTGCGCTGAGGCTCTTGGATTAAATCAGTTGAAAGTAACCGCTCTGTGGTGTTCTTCCTCTGTCTATGTTTTCTCACGTACAATACAAACTTGCACAACAATCAGAAATGGTAGGAGAGTTATGAGGGAGACCATGCGTATTTTGACCTTTGGTAATTGTGTAAGCACACCGTCCTTGGCATTGGACAGTGATATGAAGCGTTTTTTTGTGTCTCTAAGGTCTTGTTTTGTGGGTTTTCCGAGAATTTAAGGGCTGTGCTGGAGCTGGAGTTGCCTGTTATCGCATGTGGCTGGTCAGCCCTGAAGCGAGGTCATCAGGGTGACTGGTTGGTGTGAATCATTTGGATCTGTCTGAATCATGAATCGAGTGTCCGGCACTCGGTTACCGTGTGAAGAGGAGGTGTTTCTTTTTTGGTGGTGAGGGTCTTGAGGTATATATAAGAGCGTTCGTTGTTCAAATAAACTAGAACTGTGTTTAAGGCTTGTTGTTTTGTCCGTTTTTTTATCAATCCGTGTGTAGAGGCGGTGGCAAATTTCCCGCGCCGCCAAGACGGTGTTTAGTTTAAGCTTATCGGTATGTTGCGCTGAGCCTCGGTCATTCGTTTTGCTTTAGCGCTTGTATGTGTCTTACTTTGTTCCGTCTACTACGAACGGAGTTGCATATCCCCCATGGGGGGTCGTTGCCCGCGGGCCTTGCCTCTTACCCGGGGCTCCAGACACACAAATCTACGCGGGCGTTCGGGGCAGGCACCGGAGTGCGGCTATCATCGGCTGGCGCGCCATTTCGTAAACTGGGCCGCGTCTCAAGCTCGAACGACTTCCTCGAAGACTTCGGATCATGTTCCAATGTTTCGTGACTTCGACTCGAGAGGCACCGGGCGCAACTGGTGTATACGCACCGGCGTGGACCCGGCATCGTGGGATTCCCCACGAAACGGCTTCCCAGGCGCGCCTTCCGTTTACGTTGAGGCTCCTGCCCGCGCTCCGGTGGAAAGGACGTTTGCTGGCGGGGCACGTTTCGACGATTCTCGCCTAAACCGAGAAACAGTATATCTTCCTCGGAACATAAACATATCGGGGTTTAGACTCTCAACCGCAGGGCCCGATCTTAATGACCACCTCGGCAACAGCAACGAACTCTCGTGCGATAGGTCGAGAGTGCGTCGTGGCCTTAACCCAATGGGATGCAGACGAAGCCCTCATTGGACAGAGCGGCTTCCGGCGCGCTGTCTTAAGCCCTGACCGAGCGTGTGAGCCTCGAGTTGGAACGGGCTTGCGAGCCCCTGTCTGTTCTCCTCCCGCGGTTCGCCGCGTTACCTGCCGCACGCGGCAGCCCTTGTTCGCCGGCTACTTAGCCATCGCCCTCACTGTGCGCGGTAGGACACTTGACTTTGTGTCTCGCGACCGTAAGACTGTGAGGCCAGTTCTTCCCAGTTGTTTGATTGTATCGTGTACTCCGGAAAAGTTCAAGTAAAGTTTTGTGTTTTAATCGAACACTAAGCAGTCTTGGTCGTCCCTGTCCCGAGTCCTCGCCGCCTACAGCCAGCTCTCCAGCAGCCAGCATCGTTCCACGGTCCCCCGGTCCTCGACGGTCGACACCTCCAGGGTTCCCATCGAGGTCCGGGACAACAACCTTCCAACTACTCCGTGTCTCCGTTTAATATGAAATTTCTTCATTTTTTGATATATTTACATGAGTAAAAATGAAAAGGAAAAAGCATACAGACAACCAGTGTATTTATTCATTTTTATGCATAATATAGTAAGTGAGACTCGTACAGAAGCAGAAAAAAAAGGACCAATACTAAGCACACATATCCCCTCCCCCCTCTGGAAAAAAAAAAAGAAAAAAAAAAAACGGCGGCGCCGGCGGCGCCGGCGGCGCGTCGGATTTATTGCGCGGCGGCGGCGTGCTGGCTCTGGGGATTCCGGCGGCGGCGCGGCGCGGCAGCGCACAGGTCCACTCGTGTCCAGCACTTTTCAATCTATGTTGTCACGTGACACGACCCGCCGGAGTAACTCGGATCCATTTGGGTGAGATTTGGAGCACAGCCCCGCAATTATTATCCTATCCATTCGTCCATCCGTGTCTAAAACTTCCAGTGCCTACTCCACGTAATCCCCCCCCCTCCCCCCCCAAGAGGGCTACAGATTTGGTAGTAATAGTAGTAGAATAGTAGACACTGATCTCTAGAATCGCTGGATCGTGCATCCCCGCTTCTGCAGCGCGAGTGAAGCCACCGGACGGCCATCTTGCATGCCAAAAAATCGCGTTTTTGGAGCTTTGCGGAGGCAGGCGGCAGCGTGCTGAAGACATGTTTTCCACACGTTTATCGTCATTCGCCGAAGAAGTTCTTTAATACACTGTGTAAGCCATGAGACTTGCCGTTGAGAACACGTGGAGAGAAAGAAAAAAAAAACTTTATTGACTGAGGAAATGGGTCAAGGGGAATAGATGTCCTGGTGGTGGTGGGCGAGGGGCCGAAGGCCCGTCTCCTCCTGGACGTCTTCTCCTTTTTTTAGGTTGGTGGTCACGTGGTGGCCGCCGGCAGAGGCCTTCCGGTGACCTCTTCCACCCTTTTGACCAGGCGGGCCTGTAGGTCCGGGTCGGGGCTGCGAAGCGCAGCCTCCCACCTCTCCTCAGAAGGGATTTCGGGGAAGGGATCCTGGGGGCATGCCCAGATGATGTGGGCCAGAATGGCATGGGCGCCACATAGGGACACGCCGAGGTTGGATAAAGGCTGGGGTGGATATGGGTCATGGTGGCCGGGTTGGGGAAAAACCCCGTCTGGAGTGGGCGCCAGACGTGTGATTGTTCTAAGCTAAGGGATTTGTCCGCCTGCGGATAGATCCTTTGGGAGAGGAGGTAGTAGGTGGTAATGTCGTGATATCCGATCAGACGGTCCCGCGCGGACCGGGCTCCGTGGTAGGGATACGGGCTCGGCCCAGCCCGGATAATCCTCGGGCTAGGTCGTGGGCCGCCTCGTTTCCCTTGAGCCCAGAATGCGCAGGGGTCCAGATGAGTTGGACTTGGGATTGCGGGGGGCTTCTGCGCAAAATTTTGAGTGCCGTTGCGGATATGCGTCCGGCGGCAGAATTTTGGAAAGCGGTTTTAGAATCGGTAATGATTGTTGCGGCAGTAGGGAGAACACGTGGAAATTTTTACGGAAGCGCAGTGCCGCAGGCAAAAGGCACCCCTACCGAAAAACCCAGTATAACTTTTCGCTATCTAGATTATAGAACTGGAAATCTATCTGGATTCTATCTAAACTCAATCTGGATTTTTGGTTTTCAGGAATTATTCTTTTGTCTGCCATCTGAATTTCGGGTTTCCAGAAACATTTTCAGTTCCATAACCCAGATAATGAAAAGTTATACTCGGTTTTTCGGTAGGGACAGCTCGTCGAAAGCAAGCTTCGCCAGTCTCACGGCGTGATCAAAGCTCCCTTGGCACGCCGAAGAGCTGCGTCTCTGTGCCCTCGCACGCTTGAATACCGATCAAGAATCGACACCGTGTGGATGTGTTTTGCGAGTGCAATGTGCGTGAAGCCGTATGTGCCTCTGGAGCGCGTTTTACTTTACTCTGACGACAGTATTTGTAACTGGCGGCACTCGCGGTCTAGAAACGAGCTTGATCCAGCGTCCAGTGGCGACGGAAGAGGGGGGAAGTACGTCTTTTATTCGGCGTTAGACGGTATACAGAATACCGCGCACAACAGCTCCTAAGTTTTAATGCAATTAAATGCAAAGGCGCAAGCGAGCTGGACAAGAATGACGAAAATAATCCCCGGAGAAGGGGAACAAGAGGGAAAAAGGACAAACACAAAACTCCAAACACAGCTTGGTGACTGATGCGCGACCGAAAAAATCCGCCTGGTCTGGGTATCGAACCCGGGACCTCTCCATTTCCAGTGGATCCGCTCTACCAACTGAGCTAACCAGGGGTTAGACGTCAGACAAAGCTGCCACCAGTCTAACACCTGTTGGTGTTAGACTGGTGGCAGCTGATAAAACTTGTCTGCTCTACTGACGTCTAACCCATGGTGTGTAGTCGTCAGACAAAGCTGCCACCAGTCTAACACCTGTTGGGGTTAGACTGGTGGCAGCTGATAAACACTGTCTGCTCTACAGACGTCTAACCCCTGGTTAGCTTAGCTGGTAGAGCACTCCACTGGAAATGGAGAGGTCCCGAATTCGATACCCGGAGCAGGCGGATTTTTTCGGTCGCGCGCCAGTCACCTAGCTGTGTTTGGAGTTTTGTGTTTGTCCTTTGTCCCTCTTGTTCCCCTTCTCCAGGGATTATTTTCGTAGCTCCTCATCACTGATTAGTGCTGGCTCATTATCAACCTACTTTATTGCACTTGACGTTTGAGTGCTTCAAAGGTTTTCATTCTCACCGCCTTGTACCCCCCATGCCATAACCGCCTTGGAAACCCCCCATGCCATAACGTTGCTCTATTTGTGCTGCCATGTGAAGTAGATTTAGAACATAGCCATGGTTAGTGCATGAGAGCAACCGTACAGATTGTTTTCCCCCTATATTGATAACAAATCGCCGGAACAGCTGGACGATCCAGAACTCCGCGGCCGATATATGATGCAAAGACATCTACGCGCGACACGCCTTCAAAATTTTGCCGCGGTGCCGTTTCTTGACCGGCATCCAAGCGTGTGAAGACACAGAGACGCAGCATTTCGGCGTGCCAAGGAAGCTTTGATCATGCCACGAGACCGGCGGAACCTACTTTCTACGAGTTCGCCCTTTTTCCTGCGACACTGCGCTTTCGTAAAATTTTGCACGTGTTCTCAATGCTTACACAGGGTGTTCGGCGAATGACGACGAACGAGTAGAAAACGTGTCTTCAGCACGCTGCAACCAGCCTATGCAACGCTTGCGAAACTGCGATTCAACTACGAGCAAGATGGCCGTCCGATTCACGAAGAGCTTATTGGTTTACGACAACTTAGCTAAGGAAGTTCGTAAGTTAAGAACATCGTAAGAAGAGGAGAAATCAATATTCACGAACGCGTTCTTAAGTGAGGGGAGGAAAGCGACATTCTCGTACGAAAAAACTAGAACTTATCGGTGCTGTTGCTATGGCGACGGCGTCTTCGGCAGCACAACAACCAATCGGAGAGCTCGGCATGGTTCGGAGCAGTTCGGACCACGTGGATTTTTAACAACAAACACAGGCGGCCTTTCTACCACCGCTTGTCTGGGGTTCGTGTCCGTGCAGTGATATGTCGACGCTAACACAATTTAAACGCGCCCGAATGCCGAGGCGCGGGATGTGTAACCACCTCCGTTGACTGCTACGAACTCGATCGCTACGAAGTCAACACAATTGTCATCGTTGGTAAAAGACGGCCCGTGCCAGTCGTTTGCAAAGTGACGTAGATGGAAACAAATCGCTGCGGCGTTTTTCGCGGCTTTGAAGATTTAGGAGCGATTCGACGTTAAAAATATACGTTTGAACTACGAGAGTGTCAGCAAGAGCCACGTAAATACCTGTTCACACTCAAAGCGGACGCGCGATTGATCGAAGTGCTGAATTCGCGCTGTTAGACCGAGAATCGGTAAGCGCTTCGGGACCGATCTTTTACGATTGCAACTCGATAGTGACGTTACACTCGGCAAAGAAAGGTTGGACCAGCATTGCGTAGCTCCCACGAACTGTTATAGCTTGACAGTGACGTGCAGTCATGTCAGAATAAAAATGGCATACTAATAACAAAGTGTACATACCGTGTTGCGAAGGTAATCCATACGGCGTTTATTTGAGCTCTATATCACGCAAAACAAGAAGATAGAATTGATGAGAGTCCCTTTTCGACGACAGCGTTCGTCACCGCTGCATCCCACGTAGCACGAGAATGTTCTGAGAACATTAAGGGAACGTTTAAAAGAACATAGCCAACATTCTTGGAATGTTGCAAATTTACGTAAGAACATTCTACCAACGTTGTCAGAATGTGGCGCAGGCACTTATCGCTACATTCGGGGAATGTTTTCAAAGGGATATTCTTAAAATGTTCTGAGAAGGACATGGAACATTACCAGGACATTCAATCAACATTCAGATATGCTAACAAGGTTCTAAGAACGTTCTCTGAACATCCAAAGGACTTTTGCAACTTTCTTGAAATGGTGCAAATTTATGCAGGGACATCCTTTCTATTTCCTCTGAACGTGGCGTGGGTACATCGCTGCATTCAGGAAACATTCTCTGAGGACTATTTAAAAAGATTCCCCAATTTCGGCTTGCTTAGGCTACAACCCCAGTGAGCCCTACTACAAATACACATGTGATAAAGACAGGGCGATATATACTTTTTAATCAAAATATATTTTTAGAAGGCGCAAGCACGCCGCTTTCCCAGCGCACCAGCCTGAGCATGTACTAACAGCAGTTTACTCCTATCTGTCACTTGTCAACTTGTTTTATACAAAAAGTTGCTGCATACATAACCGATTACTCACTCCCACACTCAACTACAGGATATACGTTTTCTATAGTATCGTATCCCACATGCTAAAAATCGAGTCTATTCAAAACTGCACGTCTACATACGCAGTGAGTGCCAAGTTCATTATCAAGTTTTGAAAACCATTGCTTTTCTTCTACACCTTATATCACACTCCTCGGTAGACTCATATAAGATAAAACTGAATCCTTATGCTAAGTTTCCAGAAACTACATTTAATTTGCATGGTTTTGGCACAAAGTGGCATATAGCGGATGGTGTTTCGAACCACAGGTTGCGTAAGAGCTCCGTAAAGTTGGCTTCCCCGGCGAAAATTCTAGGAATGTTCGCAAGCGAACGTTCAAAGAATGTTGCGGATATGCATGTTCGAAGGCGAATGTTCCGAGAACATTGTGCATACGAATGTTCGCCAACGAACGTTCCTAGAGTGTTGAGCAGCTTACCTTGTAGGGAATGTTCGGATACGAACGTTCCTAGAACGTTCTGATGGTGTTTTAACGTTCTTTCAACATTCAAAACACCCAGGGAATGTTCGCACGACATTGGGTGCTACGTGGGGGAAAACAAGATGACAAGGGGAGGAGATTGACCTCTTAATCTAAAATTGAGGTCAGCGATCAAACTATAATACGGGAAGGGTCCACAAGGGTTGCACAGGCATATTCTATTCAGCACGCCAGCCGGTCGTGGGCAGACGGTCTTGGCCAAGTACCGTTCAAGCAACGCTGCGCCGAGTCGGAGTGCCTGCTAGGCCTATATTCTGCCGAGCTTGCTTGGTCGGGGTCGGTGGAATCGTGGCCGTTGAAGCTTTTCCCCTGTGTTTGTGGATCCAGCGTCCTTGTTCGTCGTGGTCTGCTTCAAATACTTTTACTTTTTTCTTGGCGCTTGAAATCGGGACGCGCGAGAAGAGCACGTAGAAAAATAAACGTCCGTTGGTCGTCGCGACCAAGTAACTGAGTGACGCTGTCGGCCATGCAAATTTGATCGTAAAAAGTGTGAAAGACAGCTTCGGAGCTGTCGTCCCGTTTTGATCTGAACGAGCATCGTACCGGCGGTTGGTCGTGTATAACTATACTTCGTTCACGGGTCATAAAATGAATTTTTGGCTGAAATAAATTATTTTAGATTGTAATTTTACTGATCGAATATCGTTTAGTGAGCCAAAAAAATAGGGTAGAAAGTCAGAAACCTGCCTTTCGGTACGAAAATCCGAGAATATGGCTGACTATTTCGTACCTCCTTTCCTTCGAAAGCTTTCCGCCTTTTCACTGTGGTACATCCGCGGTACCCAAAGCACGTCAGCCTATCCCAGCTCACGCATTGGACGCGAGCACTATGTCACTCGAACATACTCGTCGACAATCAATCCGTCAACTTGATTTACTTGCACCTCTTATACCCTAGTTACACGGGTGCTTTCAACTGCCATTGAGTCAACGACAGTTGACTCAATCGCGATCGGCCGGAGTTACACGGCGGCGCCAACTGTCATCGAGCCGCTAATGACAGTTGAGTTCAACTGAGCTCCCCTACCTCAGTTCAACTGAACGGACTTCCCCAACTGAGATAAAATGGCGCCTGTCCGCGGGACCGCTGCTGCCGATCATCGTTTCCGAGGCACTTACTGTTTCGGAATGCAGGGGGAGGCGTCTAAAAAGAATCGTAGCAGCAAAATATCCGGGAAGGAATAGATTTAGGCGTCCGAGCTGCCGCTGAAACGATCCCGGCTAGCCGGCAAGCCACCAAACTGACCAAACGAGCGAAGATGGCGGCGGGACCAGCTGTGTGAATGGACAAATAGTAATAGGTGCACCCATCGTAGCGGGCGGTAGCTTGCACCACCTAGCTTAAAATATGCGCAACTTGGCCCTGAATCTGCTTTGGTACTGGTGTAAACGGCGCTAACAATCAACAAGGTATTGAACATAATGTAGGATATTCTTATAATAAATAAAATATGTTTCTCCGAGTAAATTACTTTAACAATTAGACTGATCACGTGGCACAAGAACTAGTTTCGTTTTAGCTTCAACTGGGTTCTGGAGAGCCGTGTAGCACCATCTCAGTTCAGTTCAGTTCATTCACAGTTGGGGCCGATAACTGTGATTGAACTCAACGACAGTTCAGAGCGCCCGTGTAACTAGGGTATTACACTGGTGCAGAAAAGTCTAGGGCGGTGTACTTCAGGTCGTATCTCAATACACATACCGGAAGTACATTGCCATACACTTTTCTGCATCGGTGCAGGAGGTGCATGTAAATCGGACTTTAGGGAACCGTTTTCGCACATCCGATGCGGTATACGATAGGCCCACCGACTGCGCATATGAGAGTCGTCTGTGGTAGCGCATGCGCAGTTCGTACCGGAGGGCCCATCGTACCGTATCGAATCTGCAAAAACGTCTCCTAAAACTCTCTATTAGAGAGTTTTAGGGAACCGTTTTCGCACATCCGATGCGGTATACGATGAGCCCACCGACTGCGCATATGAGAGTCGTCTGTGGTAGCGCATGCGCAGTTCGTACCGGAGGGCCCATCGTACCGTATCGGATCTGCAAAAACGTCTCCTAAAACTCTCTATTAGAGAGTTTTAGGGAACCGTTTTCGCACATCCGATGCGGTATACGATAGGCCCACCGACTGCGCATATGAGAGTCGTCTGTGGTAGCGCATGCGCAGTTCGTACCGGAGGGCCCATCGTACCGTATCGGATCTGCAAAAACGTCTCCTAAAACTCTCTATTAGAGAGTTTTAGGGAACCGTTTTCGCACATCCGATGCGGTATACGATGAGCCCACCGACTGCGCATATGAGAGTCGTCTGTGGTAGCGCATGCGCAGTTCGTACCGGAGGGCCCATCGTACCGTATCGGATCTGCAAAAACGTCTCCTAAAACTCTCTATTAGAGAGTTTTAGGGAACCGTTTTTGCACATCCGATGCGGTATACGATAGGCCCACCGACTGCGCATATGAGAGTCGTCTGTGGTAGCGCATGCGCAGTTCCTACCGGAGGGCCCATCGTACCGTATCGGATCTGCAAAAACGTCTCCTAAAACTCTCTATTAGAGAGTTTTAGGGAACCGTTTTCGCACATTCGATGCGGTATACGATGGGCCAACCGACTGCGCATATGAGAGTCGTCTGTGGTAGCGCATGCGCAGTTCGTACCGGAGGGCCCATCGTACCGTATCGGATCTGCAAAAACGTCTCCTAAAACTCTCTATTAGAGAGTTTTAGGGAACCGTTTTCGCACATCCGATGCGGTATACGATAGGCCCACCGACTGCGCATATGAGAGTCGTCTGTGGTAGCGCATGCGCAGTTCGTACCGGAGGGCACATCGTACCGTATCGGATCTGCAAAAACGTCTCCTAAAACTCTCTATGCGGAGGGCAAGTTCGTCTGCTTCTTGCGCAGGGGGTAGCGGTGACGTCAGAACGCCGAGCCCTGATTGGCTGATCGCGCCCCCTCTATCTGAGCGTCGTCTGCTCCTTTGCAACGTCGTCTGCTCGCAACGTCGTCTGCGTCTGTCTTACCTTTCCTGCGACTTTCGGAAGTGCAGAGGCCAGATTCACAAAACCATCTTACGCCAAAAGAGTGCGTAAGACAAAACGTGAGAACAAATTCGTATTCACGAAACGAAATTATCGTAAGTTTTGCTCAGGTTACGACGGAATCCTACGACGATCAACTCAGCATGGCCGACAGCGTCGCTCAGTTACTTGGTCGCGACGACCAACGGACGTTTATTTTTGTACGTGCTCCTCTCACGCGTCCCGACTACAAGCAGCAAGAAAAAAAGTAAAAAGTACTTGAAATAAACCACGACGAACAAGAACGCTGGATCCACAAACACCCGGGAAATGCTCCAACGACCACGATTCCACCGACCCCGAGGAAGCGAGCTCGGCAGATAGGCCTAGGAGGCACAGCGGTGCTCCGACGGTCCTTGGCCAAGACCGTCTGCCCACGACCGGCTGGCGTGCTGAATGGAATATGCCCGCGCGACCCTTGTGAACCCTTCAATCTCTTCTTATTGTCATCTCCTTGTTTTCCGAGGCAGCGGTGACTCTCGCCGGTGTAAAAGCGGTGAATCTCCGACAGACGCAGGAAAGGTAAAGCAGCCATCGCTTTGACTAGCAGACGTAAAGCAGACGACGTTAACTGCGCCAACCCGCCGACGCCGTTAAAGAGTGAGGAGTCTCGACGCACACGAAAGGAGGGAAAAAGTATTTGGGAGGGAACTTGCGGACACTTAACACGCTCACTCTCGGTTCTTAGCAAACAAACCTCGGCGCCTCGGGACACCTCGCCAGTGAGTCCTTTGACTTCTCTCCTTGATGCGCGTCTGCTAGTTGTTAAACAAAAACAGCGTACCGCTCGAGCTCATTCGTCTGCCCTCTCTGAAAGGCGAAGTCGATCTCGCTCGTAAAGACCTGCACTTCCGAAAGTCGTAGGAAAGGTAAGACAGACGTAGACGACGTTGCAAAGGAGCAGACGACGCTCAGATAGGGGGGTCGCGATCAGCCAATCAGGGCTCGGCGTTCTGACGTCACCGCTACCTCCTTTCTCATGCGCAGAAGACGAAAATGAGCCCACTTGCGAGGCGTATTAGAGAGTTTTAGGGAACCGTTTTCGCACATCCGATGCGGTATACGATAGGCCCACCGACTGCGCATATGAGAGTCGTCTGTGGTAGCGCATGCGCAGTTCGTATCGGAGGGCCCATCGTACCGTATCGGATCTGCAAAAACGTCTCCTAAAACTCTCTATTAGAGAGTTTTAGGGAACCGTTTTCGCACATCCGATGCGGTATACGATGAGCCCACCGACTGCGCATATGAGAGTCGTCTGTGGTAGCGCATGCGCAGCTCGTACCGGAGGGCCCTTCGTACCGTATCGAATCTGCAAAAACGGTACCCTAAAACTCTTATTAGAGAGTTTTAGGGAACCGTTTTCGCACATCCGATGCGGTATACGTGCGGTCCAACGACTGCGCATATGAGAGTCGTCTGTGGTAGCGCATGCGCAGTTCGTACCGGAGGGCCCATCGTACCGTATCGAATCTGCAAAAACGGTCCCCTAAAACTCTTATTAGAGAGTTTTAGGGAACCGTTTTCGCACATCCGATGCGGTATACGTGTGGTCCACCGACTGCGCATATGAGAGTCGTCTGTGGTAGCGCATGCGCAGTTCGTACCGGAGGGCCCATCGTACCGTATCGAATCTGCAAAAACGGTCCCCTAAAACTCTCTATTAGAGAGTTTTAGGGAACCGTTTTCGCACATCCGATGCGGTATACGTGTGGTCCACCGACTGCGCATATGAGAGTCGTCTGTGGTAGCGCATGCGCAGTTCGTACCGGAGGGCCCATCGTACCGTATCGGACCTGCAAAAACGTCTCCTAAAACTCTCTATTAGAGAGTTTTAGGGAACCGTTTTCGCACATCCGATGCGGTATACGATGAGCCCACCGACTGCGCATATGAGAGTCGTCTGTAGTAGCGCATGCACAGTTCGCACCGGAGGACCCATCGTACCGTATCGGATCTGCAAAAACGGTCCCCTAAAACTCTCTATTAGAGAGTTTTAGGGAACCGTTTTCGCACATCCGATGCGGTACACGATGAGCCCACCGACTGCGCATATGAGAGTCGTCTGTGGTAGCGCATGCGCAGTTCGCACCGGAGGACCCATCGTACCGTATTGGATCTGCAAAAACGGTCCCCTAAAACTCTCTATTAGAGAGTTATAGGGAACCGTTTTCGCACATCCGATGCGGTATACGATGAGCCCACCGACTGCGCATATGAGAGTCGTCTGTGGTAGCGCATGCGCAGTTCGCACCGGAGGGCCCATCGTACCGTATCAGATCTGCGAAAACGGTCCCCTAAAACTCTTATTAGAGAGTTTTAGGGAACCGTTTTCGCACATCCGATGCGGTACACGTGTGGTCCACCGACTGCGCATATGAGAGTCGTTTGTGGTAGCGCATGCGCAGTTCGTACCGGAGGGCCCATCGTACCGTATCGAATCTGCAAAAACGGTCCCCTAAAACTCTCTATTAGAGAGTTTTAGGGAACCGTTTTCGCACATCCGATGCGGTATACGATAGGCCCACCGACTGCGCATATGAGAGTCGTCTGTGGTAGCGCATGCGCAGTTCGTACCGGAGGGCCCATCGTACCGTATCGGACCTGCAAAAACGTCTCCTAAAACTCTCTATTAGAGAGTTTTAGGGAACCGTTTTCGCACATCCGATGCGGTATACGATGAGCCCACCGACTGCGCATATGAGAGTCGTCTGTAGTAGCGCATGCACAGTTCGCACCGGAGGACCCATCGTACCGTATCGGATCTGCAAAAACGGTCCCCTAAAACTCTCTATTAGAGAGTTTTAGGGAACCGTTTTCGCACATCCGATGCGGTACACGATGAGCCCACCGACTGCGCATATGAGAGTCGTCTGTGGTAGCGCATGCGCAGTTCGCACCGGAGGACCCATCGTACCGTATTGGATCTGCAAAAACGGTCCCCTAAAACTCTCTATTAGAGAGTTATAGGGAACCGTTTTCGCACATCCGATGCGGTATACGATGAGCCCACCGACTGCGCATATGAGAGTCGTCTGTGGTAGCGCATGCGCAGTTCGCACCGGAGGGCCCATCGTACCGTATCAGATCTGCGAAAACGGTCCCCTAAAACTCTATATTAGAGAGTTTTGGGGAACCGTTTTCGCACATCCGATGCGGTACACGATGGGCCCACCGACTGCGCCTAAGAGAGTCGTCTGTGGCAGCGCATGTGCAGTTCGCACCGGAGGGCCCATCGTACCGTAGCGGATCTGCAAAAACGTATCCTAAAACTCTCTATTAGAGAGTTTTAGGGAACCGTTTTCGCACATCCGATGCGGTATACGATGAGCCCACCGACTGCGCATATGAGAGTCGTCTGTGGTAGCGCATGCGCAGTTCGCACCGGAGGACCCATCGTACCGTATCGGATCTGCAAAAACGTCTCCTAAAACTCTCTATGAGAGAGTTTTAGGGAACCGTTTTCGCACATCCGGTGCGGTATACGCTAGGCCCACCGACTGCGCATATGAGAGTCGTCTGTGGTAGCGCATGCGCAGTTCGTACCGGAGGGCCCATCGTACCGTATCGGATCGGGAATAGGCGCCATCTAGTGTTCAGAGTGTGAAGTGGTCCTCGTTCAAATTGGGTGCCACCTGATGGTAAAAGCTTCGACTCGCTATAAGCTTCGGAAGTCATGTGACGGTCCTATTGGCATCAGTCGCGGTCCCGCTAATTTGGGGGTGAGGTGGCGCTGAAACTTTGAAGCTGGTGGATCGTGTTAAATCTTGGTCCAGCGTAAAGCTTTGAAGTGGACCTGCTAAACGTTGGGGCAAAGTCTTGCAACTCACAGAACGTGCTGGACCCTTTGATTTGTTTTCGAATAAACACCATCTCTCGTTAGAACTTTGAAGTGCTCATCGCCAAAAATTGCTGACATCTGGTGGTGAAAGCTTCGACCCGCTAAATTTGGGGCGTCATCTGAAGATTCTCTTAGCATCAGCTGGATACAGCTAAAGCTTTTTTTTTTTTTTGCTGGAGCGACGGTAAAACTGAAGTTCGCAGGCCGTGCTACATCTTGGCCCAGCGTAAAGCATTGAAGTTGCCCTCCTGCGCGCTTAGCACACATGGTCAGCTGTATCCACTTAATTTTGAGGGGTGACGGTAAAAATTCGAAGCTCACGAACCGTGCCAAGTTGAGACCAAAGCGTAAAGTTTTGACGTGGCACTGCCATATTTTGGGAGCTGACCCCAGCGCGTAAAACTCTGAAGTGTCCCTAATAAAAATTCGAGCCCAGCGCGTAACACTTTGCACAGTCCCAGCCAAATGTGGTATACCCGACACCTAGTGTAAAAACTTTGAACTGGTCGAAGATTATTTTAAACTTCAATGAGATGAAGTTAGCGTTTCCTCTTCTCGATTTTCGCGCGCACACAGTTTAAATTCGGGATTTAGGCGTATGAGTTGTCACCTCTGTTCACAGATGGTGCGCGTTTTTGTTGCTAAGCGTCTTTGTTGTTAGGGCATCAGCGATATCTGGCGGCGTGGGTGTGACCTTGCGACATCTGGTGTTGAAAAGGTAAATTGATCGTATTCCGAAGGCGTGCTCATCCGTATTTTTTGTGCACGAGCAAGTCCGGGCTTTGTGCGTAGTGGTTGCCGATT
>JABSTQ010002151.1:0-17538 GCA_013358835.2 Ixodes persulcatus | reverse complement strand
ATTTGGGACTTGCCTAATTTTGTCATATTATGGACGTAACAACCGAGGTTTATATAGTGCACAAAGCTGGTTCCGGGTGTCGCAAGGCCCTTCAATTGGAAAGGGTGACATGCTCGTTTTTAGGGGTTTCGTCGAGCACACCCAAGAAGCTGGGAGCATTACTGCTTTGTTCGAGGAACACAACGACCAAACAACTTTCTGTGAAAATATTTTTTTGCCGCGGGATGCAGGCTCGATTTAGATACGACACTGGCCTTTGAGGAGTGTTTCAGCGTATGAACGGCGTTCCTGAATAAACCCGAATTTGGCCAGCAGTAACTGTCTATAAAACTAGAATACTAAAATTTGAAAGTCAAATCCAATAATACCGACAATTATTAGATTCAGATTCCAAAGTCAAATATTCGCACACCCCTATTGGCAACGGAGAAATTAATGGTCTCGTCGTTGACTCGTTCACAATTCCAAGTACGCGGTAGAACCTCTTTGAATGGACCCGTGGTAGGTGGTACTTCCGGGAAACTAACTTCACACAAATGCTTGTGCATGTTTTCAGAGTCTTCTTCCGATAAGATTAATGTTCGCTAAGTGGGATCGGTCTTGCCTGACCTTTCAGAGTTCCTCTTGAAGGTACACTAAAAGGTTCTTCACTTCGTCTTTTTATGGCTCCGACTTGATCACTTGACCAAGTCTAAATCCCACAAATTGTTTGCTCAGCCACCCCGCTATTGCATCTTATCTTTCTTATCTTGCGAAAGGAAAGGACTCGTTGCTTTCTCTTTCTCCACACAAAAGAGAGAAAGGGTATGACTTTAGTTGAGCATTTTATATTAAAGAGCGACGATTATGGGAGTTCTTTTTTTTTTGTAAATTTTTAGACCGTGAAGCAGATGGATAGTGTCTGAACAATAAAAAGATACTGCGTTAGTGCATGTATATTCTACTCTATGACATCAACTGTTGGGAGCGAAGCAAATACTGCAAACGACTTAACCTTCGCGAGGACCTAATTGTCGAGAATTTTCCGACGAATAATATTGCGAAAAATAGATCCCGCAGTTCTATTACATTATGATATTGAATACAAACCAAACCACTCCCAATCACGAAAATTTGTGCCCGCGAAATATTCCCGAAATCTGCACATCACTAAATTTGCGAAATATTGAGCCCTCGAAAATAATGTTGTTTACAGTATTTTGCATTTTTCTGCGTCATCACTAGCAATGCCTATTCCAGTTTCGGGTGTGTTTTCGATTGTCCACTTCTTTTCACTCCTGTTTAGGCCTACTAGTGGCTGGCAGTTATAGCATTGTCATAAATTCGAGCTTTTCATGTGGCTCTTACCACGAAGGCACTTTACGAAGGCCTCGGCGTTTGTGTCGTGGTGCTCGTTTCTGATTCTAACATATTCTTTAGGCGTTTGCAAAGGGTGGATTTTGAGTTTGAAGCAAATTCAAAGAAAATAGTGGTTTTGACCGAATATTTTCGAGTCTAATATCGAATAGTTTCTTCGAGCCTTTCACTACTGCACCATTCTTAAACGAAAACCCAGCTAAACTCGTGAAGGTTGCTCCCAAGCTTCCTCTTGTCCATTTCTAAGCTAATTTTAATCTAACTATATTTATGAACTAGCCTCGGAAAGTCCATTGCCTACATTGGGATAGTGAGTGAACGACACATTTGATATAAAATTAGTATACATTTACCGTGGAGATGCCCAGCTATATATAATCAAGGGGGTTTACAAATCTTACTATATATACCAATATGTATCTTGTCTTCAAGTCTTGAAATTGAGAAAATGTATAGAAAAAGTGTTTATAAGTTAGACGATTAACTCAAATTGGTTCATTTACTTCTTAATGAGCGGTTTAATAGGTCACGTTGCAATTTCAGTTTTAGGGGCAATCATTGAGAAGCTAAACCAATTGGTACAATTTGCATAAATACGTACAATTAGATTTCACACATTCAATTATCGGTTTTTGCGTTCTTGTCGAACGATTTCGAAACGGACGCAGAAAGAACGATGCCTGGAGGAGTGGCACTCTCGTTTGGCCGTTACCTCAGCGGCACGACGTGGCACATCCACCAGGGAAGCTCTGGCGAGGTAACAACGAGGTGCGCGAAACAACCGCGTCACGCTCGTACGCATCATTGTGGGCGGATGTTTCTGAGTTCTTTCCGCGACCAGTTTCAGAACGAGGCAAATAAAATTAACCGACCCAGGAATATCTCGAAGTTCGTTAATGTTTGGCAAACTCTTTAAGTTGCTTAAGCCTTTTGCGACGGCCGTATTTAAATCTTGGACTCGTAAAACCAGTAACTAACAAATTCTAGTTCCTTTGTTGCCTCCTCGTTACGGTCATTCCCTCGCCGAGCCCGGTAAATACGCGGTAAAACGGCACATACATAACTCACGGCCTTATATTAAAACCTGTTTTAATTAATTACTGCGGCGTCTCCAGCGGGTGAAAGTAATTGGTGCACGCCCGTACCAGCATCTCCTTTTGGGTGTAATGTGGAGGTGGGTTTCCAGGGGCCCTGGCATTCCTGGGCACACATGTGGAGCGCTCGAACCGGTGGCCGGTCGTCACGCACACTGCTTATGACCGCCTGCCTTCCCTTACGACCAGAGAACACACTGGTGCCATCTGTTCGGGTGCAACACTACGGGGTAGTTGCCCCGTAGGTTTTTTGTGCATCGTTTTTTTTTGGCTTGGAAATCTTCTGACATGTTAGCAACGACCCTTTCTTGTAGATGGAACAAACATTCGATCTTGCCGAATCTGCGAGACCCTGGCTCTAGTGAAATGCAGTTCCAGGGTGCCAGTGTGCTCTCTCCTTGCGAGAGATTGCGAGAGCTCGGTCCTAAAGAAAGGCAGGCGCGCGAATGGGCCCTCAAGTTCCCTCGGGCGGGCGTTCTGACGGGGCGTCTTCGTCCGGCTCGGAAGCCCGTCTTGGACGCCCGGAGATCGTACGAGCCCGTCGGACGTCTCTCCTCGCGGTAACCGTCGCTCGTTTCTGCGGCAGGATCGAAGACGCAGCCGACCTGGTGAGGCTCTTCTATCACGTGCATCCGCGGAGTGACGCGTCAGAAGTGGACGACCGGGCGGACGGAGTGGAAGCTCGTTCAGGTGGGTGCAATAAGAGCCGCCGGATGTGGATTGTCGGTACTCCGTTCTTCTCGCGGGTGCCTCCATTTTGGTACTTCTTGGTGCACAGCAGACGCAATTGGCGATTGGCTCGTTGATCGCAGACATCGTCTAAATTTCCAGACGATGTCGGCAATGTCGGGAGCCAAGGGTTGCGAGAAAACATTGCAAAACAGTAGGATGGCAGCTACTATGATAAGACAGAATCGGGGTCTTGTACTCCCGACGAGATCACTCGATTATCGTGCCTGCAGGCATGCCTCCGTGCCGCCTCTCACCTGCGTGCGTGTGCCGGGCTTCACTACGCTTTGCACCTGAGTGCTAGGAGCAGCGGCTGACGTCGGTGATCACCTGGGAGTACCCGGAAATTATGCCCAGTACTATTACAGGTGTTGGTCTTTGTCTCGATTGTAGGTTGATCTCCAATTTTAAAACGCTGTGCCAGAGAAAAAAAAAAAAACAACACTGATCTACATTTGAATAAATACGCTAGGCAAGGTAGTTCTCATGCAGCTGTCGATCAAAAAGAGCAGCAAACTGACCTCATTTTGTTTTAACACCGCTAAACAGCAGTGCCACTTTTAAAGCAGAATTGTAGGTTTTCATAATATTTGTGAGTAGCTGTTTTTGCAGGTTATAATATTAGTCAAATTTGGTAGGTTTATGAAACATGGGGGGAAGCATATTTTATTGATAGACATGTTAGCAGGATATGCTGGTTTTCGCTGTCATTTTACAGAAATTTTACGGGCTAAATAAACTGTCAAATGTAAAAGTGGGAGGAGAGAGGGGCTTTATCCAGACTGAAATGTTGCGCTACGAGTCATTTTTCATCCTTTTTGTTAGTACCCATTGTAAATGGAACGCTAAAAAGAAGGCTGTGTTCTTTTTGTGCTCTGTTTTTATTACAAAAGGCAGTAATCTGCTCCAGTATCAAAAAGGAACTCTTAGTCATTATCAAAGATGGACTCATGTAGTGATGCAATTGCTTAATTTTCGAGTGATTTGGCTGCTCCAGACTAATATTGTGACTGCTACAGGACCTGCTACCAAGGGTCAAATGCCGCTTCCATCACCCCCAAGTCGGTTTTATCGAGGATCGGGAAAAACTGTTAAACCCCAACTTGTTGCTGTCCTTCAACGACGAAAGAAAAACTAGCAGCGACCTTTCGCTCCTACAATGCACAAAATACAGTATTTAAGGAGCGATCGTTTTAAGTTGTTTCGAGCATTTTAGGGAGTTACAGAATGTATCTCTGGACAGATGTTCACACGGAAGGACTCGAACAAGAGGGCCCACCTGGAGCTGGCCATGCAGACCTACCTGGAGGTGAAGAGCAGCAGAGACCAAGTGTCCAGGGGCCTGGCTGCAGCTAGGGGACTGCAGTGACCATCCCCAGAGTGGAGTCGGCACATTCCGGGAAGAAAAAGAACTGGACTCCCGAATCTTTAGTGCCAACGGTAGCCACGTTAACCATTAAATTACCGTTTCAAGCCAAACGGTGCTGGTTGGAAACTGGACGCCGTTTTGTGAAGATTTCACCAACTGCAGAGTTTGTTGCCCCACGATGTGAAGCCACTCTCCTTTGTGGGAGAGTAGCCTCGCCTGGGTTGTGCGGTCAAGCGCTTCTTAAAATTGGCAATTTCTGGCTCGCTGAAACTCATTAGCAGAAGTACCATTCTAGAGATGATGCAATAAAGATGTTCTGGACACTGGGGAACATTCATTACCCAATTGTTACTCCACTTTAGAACTTCCATTGCTGGTGTTTTAATGGTGAACAAGCTTTCAAGAACCATGTCACGTAGTGTATGAACTGTGTGCGCAACTTTGCTTTTTTCTTGGGGAGACAAGTATAGACTATCATTTTTGGTGAGTTAGTTGTACACGGCCTTTGATTGCAGCTTGGTATAGCATTTTATTCTGGGGAAATATGATATTGCGTGTAGGTAATAAGGTTGCTGTTGTATAATGAGTCTTTCCTTTGAGCATACCACAAAACAGGATTGTATCTATTTCTGTATCGCGATACATTTTTTTCACCAGTATCTGTATTCCTGTATTGAAATACAGTTTGAATGTTACTTCCTTCCAAGGTCAAGGAGATGCTGGGGCATTGTTACCATGCTGACTAAGGTTCCTTCCGATTCTCCAAACTATTTGTCTATGCATCCTCTCCTCTCTTCTGAGAAGTTTTGTGTAGTCGGAGGCTCGAACCAGGTAGCTTGCTAGGTGTGGAGTCGGAGCATGTTCTGCCGCAGGTCCTTAGGTAGGGATTTCTTGAGTCATTGTTTGCTGGCATCCAATGCCCTCTGCTAACCATCTCTCTCGCCTTAGCATACACAGTACACCCAGTTGGTAAAGCTGAATCACAGTCCGTTGCAGCACGAGTTTGGCGGTGGTTGACTTAAAATAGTAGGATGACTCGCGCAGTGAAGTTCAACACATATTCGAATGCGTCTGCGGCTGTGCCCATAACATTGCATGGCTCAAGGGTACGTCATCAGCCGACGTGAACGTGATTGGCTGCTCTGGTGATCGGAAACCCAGGAAGGAGGCCAGACGTGGCCTCGCTGTGCCGACCCAGACTTCGTACACCTGCGACGGCAATATCAGGTCGCAATTTACGAGTTCTCTGTTTGGATGATGCCAGGCAAAACTTGAGAACTGCAATCTATGTGTCGGTGGCGGAGGGTCGGCAGGAAGAACCTTCACAACAGGGATGCCACCGTATTGTTTTTTCAACCGTAACAAAAGATAAGACATGTGTTCCCCAGGATGCTTCAGGTGGTCCACTATTCTCGACAATTCCAAATGACACTGCCTGCACGATCTTCAACGAGGTAACCTACAACGAAAGTATGTATTGTCCCTTCATACAGCTCCGTGGTAAAGTTTCATGTTCAAGGCAACACCTACAGATCAAGAATACCAGTTCATTCCACTGTGACGTCATGGGATCAATGTTGAATGGGGCGTCCTTATTGGACAGGGGCGTGGTGACGTTTTGATGGAATTTAGGATGATATAGAATTTATTTAGAGGTCGAAGTTTTTTCACATTCCTCGTCAGACAGACGGGATGTCAGGGAAGGGACCGCGGTCAGTCCTTGATGGAACGTTTTTTTGAGCCCACTGAAGACTCCTCGTCGTCCGAAATCGTTACCATCGAGGCAAAGTGCCAAGCCTACGGGAAAGTAATTTCGCAATGAAAATGTTCCGCTTCCAAAATCAAGCTTCATCTCATTTGGCGTCTCAAACAAATGTGAAAAATGTATTGCAGTATCAGTATTTCTGTATTTGTGGTTCTGCCCTCCCTAAAATGTATTCCTGTATTTGTATTTCCAAAGACTTTTTGCCTCTATTTAAGATGTATTTCTGATACGTATCGCGATACACTTTCACAGAAATATTTGAGTATCAGTATTTTAGCTACTATTTTAATGTATCCCAGTATCTGTATTTCCAAATACATTTCTGAATATTTCTCCCCAACCCTGCCACAAAATTAGAACTTTATTGCACCAAGTGGCCATGCAGTATTTGGTATTCCCCTATTGGGGCGACGCAACATTCGCGCTTATAATTGCTTCATAAATCACTCGCACTGTTGACTGCACTCCAGTTTAAAAATAAATTTATGGTAGAAGCTCTCTATACATAGCTTTCACCGACATCACTTGGTAGGGCATAATGGGGAAAAAGAGTGTAGCGAATGAGGCGCTTCTGGCCACCACTGAGACGGGTGGACTGAGGTCATGTCCAAGCTATGTACAGGAGACCAACCTAGCGAAGCAACGCTTAAGTGTAAAGGGCAAGCATTTAGGGCACAGGTTCTCAACCACTGACATTTTGGGGACCCCTGGATCAGTGGAAATGCCTCATCCACCGGGGTAAGGGGAGTTACTAGATCATGACAATGGCAAGTCAACTTTGAAGCTTTGAAGCGGAGCATAATTAGACCTACTTGCTCGGCACACACTGTTTTGTTTACCTATATAGTTTTGTGGGACAGTTGGCATAAATAAAAAAGTTTTATTGCTCGGCTTTATTTACGATCGACGGCTTTGGGGACTCCAAGGGTCTGCAGAACCCCACATGAGAAGCAAGGTAGTGCCAGAGTGAAAACACTGGTGTAGGAAACATTTTTCTTAATAGACTCCATTTGCTGGGAAGGGGTCCTATCGTATACAGAACAGTAAAGTGGACATCTTCATGTGTTGATAGGTTCCGACACCAGGTATTGCGTTCGTGCCAATCGTACCCAAAAATGATTTGGCCACTCTTAATATAGACGAATTATGACTAGGTATTGTTTTGCCAAAGAAGCGAGTTTTTTTTAAATAATTTATTTTAATATGTAGCGTCTCTTTAATAGTCTCGTATTTCTCTATTAAGCGAGATATTTATTTAGCAAAAGTTTCATTTCGTAAGTATTTGAAAAAAAAAACTTGTTTGCAAGTGCTTTTACAGAAAGTTGAAAAGAAAAAGCTGTTGCCCAGTTTCCTCTAGGACGGAAGAATAACCTACAGGGCCCAGAGCATTCTCGCTAAGGTCTTCGCTACACTCTCATCCTTACTCGAATAAAAATACAGTCGAACCCGACTACTATATTGAACCCGTTTACATCGAATTATCCCTTATATCGAACAATTTTTGTGCACAGTAATGTAACAGTGATAATTAGAGCCCTGCGCAGATAAGTTTAATTATCCGCATCCAAATTGCATCCGCAAACTTTTTATATTATTGTGTCCGTATCTGAACCGCATCTGCAAACGTTTTACATTATTGTATCCGTATCCGATCCGCATACTTTGTATTGGTATCCGAGCCGCTTCCGCAAAATGTGGAACCACATCCGACTCACAATCCAGGCATTCATTGTATATCATAAAATCAAGCGTGAATGAAAAACGAAAAAAAAAAATACAAATAGCACTTTTTAAGTTGTTTGCTTAACTTTGTACAAAGAAATCTTCGGGTCACCATTCAAAGGGGATGTCATTTTATCATTATCAGTTTCATCGTATTTATATTAAAAAAAGCGATCAGCCTTCCCGAGACACTGCGCGTCGAAGGAAAAACAATCTCGGTTATGTGATCGTCCTAGGAGCCCGCGACACTTTGCACGGAGAAAGTCTTCCGCTCTTTCCCTGCCAAAGTACTACAGGGTGAAGCAAGGAGACGGCAGGCTCTTTAAATCGACCGGAAAATTTGGTTTCTTAACCTATCGCGCTACGACTTTGTGCAGCGTTGCCCACAGATGGTGCATTCTTTTTTGTAAAATTTGCAAAGAACGAATTTACCTGAGGAAAAAGTAAAGAAAGAAAAAGGCTTAGCTCCTATGGAAACGTAGCGACGCCACCGGTCTTCAAACAACACGGCGCCGTTTCGCACAGGAGGCAAGAGATGGCGCAAGCGGTCGCGACGCCAACTGCCGCCAACGAACGAGCAGACGACGCCGAGAGCCGGCGTATTTAGCAGACAAGGAACTGCAGCTGCTTGTTGTTACCGCGCCTGTTTTTGTTTCTGCGACTGTCGCCGCCTGCGGAACGCGCGCCGCTTTTGAGTCGAAAAGATTGTCTGATAAAGACGCTGGCTCTCGGCGCCGAATGCTCGTTCGTTGGCGGCGTTCGTTGCGCCATCTCTTGTGTCCCGTGCGAAACGGCGCCGTGCTCTTTGAAGACCGGTGGCGTCGCTGCGTTTCCATAGGAGCTAAGCCTTTTTCTTTCTTTACTTTTTTCTCAGGTAAGTTCGCTCTTTGAAAATTTTACAAAAAAAATGCACCATCTGTGGGCAACGCTGCACAAAGTCGTAGCGTGATAGGTTAAGAAACCGAATTTTCCGGTCGATTTAAAGAGCCTGCCGTCTCCTTGTTTCACCCTGTAGTTTTCTCGGGACGATTGATACCCTGCATTGTTTACTTTTTCTATAGATAGCATTTTTGACGAGATGGAACGCACTAACTGAAGTGATCTTCAGTGAGAATCGGATCTTTCTTGGGATCCCTATCGTTTCTTAGAAACGCGTTTTGTGGAAATATGTTTCGTCGACAACTTTTCATGGACATACATTTTATTGGACACACACTTCGTCGACGCTGTACCTTTTGTGGGCGCATACCCCTGTGACATTTCGTCGACAACGCACTTCTTCACTAAGCCGCTAAAAGCCAGCGCGCGATTCACTAAGGCGCGCTTAAGGGGGGAGGCTGGTCTTTAAATGGTAAAAAGTTGGGGAAAATTCACTTTTGAGAAAATGGCTTTTCTGGTATTTAGACATACCCACCCAGCCCTGTGCAAAATATTGCTCCATCTAATTTTTAAATATGAAAAAAAAATATGAAGTCTTAATTTTCTATGAACATTCAATAGGAATACACATACTTCAAGGGCTTTTTTCTCTCTTCACACTTTTTTCACGAGTACCGATGCCTTACAGGTGTTTTCTGAAGTTTGTCTTGGACAATATTAACATGTTTGGTGCCATTTTAATCGGGAAGAATGGAGCTGTGCGGTGATGCTATTTTTATAGTCTTCCAACTTAAGCGTTCTATCCAATTAATTACTTTATTAAATAACGAGAAAGCTAGTCTTTTGCACTATAATTACAATCGTTTTTTAGTAACAAAACCCCCTCAGTTAAGATCTAAAATAGCATCACCGCACAAATTACACCTTTGTGAATGCAGTTGCATTAAAATTTTTGATAATTTATGAATAAATTTTCTCTAATGACCCGTAACAAATGACCTAATCAAATTAGACCGATCTCCCATAACTCAGGTTCTAGTAAAGATATTCAATATCTGATTCCATATTTGGAATAGGTGCGAGATGTGCTATACATGTGTATAATATGATAAGTATTCTTTTATAAATAATAAAATTACTCTAAAGCCCCACATCACCCCTTAACCAAACCATACCCCCCTCCCCCTTGTAATCAAGGCGAGACGCAAAAAGTTTGTTATGAAAATAGCAGGGTCGTGTACGACGAAATGTCTGTTTTTTTTATGAACTGCCCGGTGAAATTTAGTCGACGAGCTGAATGCCACCGGGCAAACATTTAGATCCGGATCCGCGGATATCCATATCCGCAGCCCCTGACATCCGCATCCGATCCACAATCCGCCAAACTTTGTCCGCGGATATGCAAGGCTCTAGTGATAATATATCGCAAAAAACTATGGTTACATCGAACAAAAATAGCAGCCGCTACCGATATATCGAACTGCCAAGAGAGCCGGTTGGCTCTGCAAGCTGGCTTTCCCCCAAAGCGAGCGGCCACATTGGGGGAAAGACAGCTTGCAAAACACACTGGCCTTTTTTTTTTTTTTTTTTTTTGGGCAATGGCGTTGTTTGGAAGAAAAAAAAAACACTTTTGCGGAGGGAGCTGGGGGAGGGTGCTCCTTACTCCCTCTCCCTCCGCAAAAGAGAATATTATTTTAGATGCGGAGCATCTCTTGCTCGGGTCTATGTCCCGCGGCGTCGTAGTCCGCACTCACACTACGCATGCGCAACTCTCCTCCTTCCCTCTCTCCAACAGCTGCGCGTTACTCTCTCCGCTCTCTCTCTACCAGCTGCGTGCACTTCGCGTGCGTTCGCTTCTACTCACACCGCGTGCGCATGCGCAACTCTCCTCCTCTAGTCTCCTCTCCTTTATGTGTGAATATAAGCAGCGGTAGCGCGCGTTCAGTTCAGCGCTGTTGACTCCACTTCACTCCGTTCTTCCGATGAAGTGTGATGGAAGCAACAGTCCCGTCAGGTAGTGGGTTGGCGCAAGCAAGCGTCAGCACCACCCCACAAACTAACAGCAACGCTACGTCCACTGAAGACAAAAACGTTACTAACAACGTTACTAACACCGTTAATAACGATCCGCGATGCTCCGCATCACCCCATGGTTCCCCTCGGGAAGATGGTGTAATTTTTTTTCTTCCGGGCGGTTGACGCGGCCGCCCGCATGAAAAAAGCCAGCTTGCTCTGCTAGCTGACTTTCCCCCAACGAAGCCGCCCTCCTTAGGGGAAAGCCAACTTGCAGAGCAAAATGGTTCTCTGCAGGAGAAGGTGCTCCTGCTCGGACGTGCTCCGTGCTCTCGGCATAGTTCGGCGCTAATGCGCGAATATAGAAGGCAGCAGCCTGGAGTCCGTCGATAGCGTAGAAAAATATTGTTATCGCGGATGCAATGAAGAAAAAGCAGCAGATGATGCAAGACTATTTCATTGTCAGGAGAAAGTGCATTCTTGAGAGACAAATTCATTAAAACTTATATCGAATTACAGGATATATCAAATTCCCATTCTTTTTGTGAGTTCGATATATGCGGGTTTGACTGTAGCATTTCTCGTTCGAAATGCAAATCATTGGCTTCAAAGTAAATCTGGGTGTACACTTTTTTTTTTTTTTTACTTCTATACGGACTGGGGGTTCTCGAACCATCTTGAGGAATGGCCATCTCCCTCGAATGGCAACGAGGGAACTTTATGCGGTACTGATGCAGCAAAGCACTGCAGAAGCCCACAGACCTCGCAGAGACGCATGCTAGGGGACATGGCATCAGTGGCTCGTGTCTTCCAAGACATGGCTCGAAATGGGAAAGGCAGTTGAGGAAAAGCCTGGGGAAGCCAGTTTGAGAACCCATGGTTGGACCAATGTCCGACGTCGCAGTGGCACTGCTGTCGGCACGCGCGCAGACGCTTCACCTCGCGCAAATCTGGTTTCTGCACACGCAGTGCCCATACCTGGTGTGGGCTAACACGGAATTGTCTGCGTACAATGCATGTACAAAAATTGGCCATCTCTTTGGCATTTCACGAAAGTGTTCTAAATGCTACACCTTCGCGTTCAAACAGTCGCTTTATTAGGTAGAACTCACTTGAACGTGGCTAAAGGTGTTCCAAATGCTACACATCCAGAGCGCTCTTTGTCGAGTCCGCCCGAAATGAGTCTGTCACAAACGTCATGCGCCGCATTGATTGGGTTGTCCGTGAACTGCCGCTCAAACTGCCAGTGGGCCGCCACGCGACCGGGACCAGCTTTCCGCCGCCGCCGGGCCCCGGGCCCGGCACTGGCGTCTTGCAGCCTCAACCCTCGCTCTTTCCTCTTTGCCTCGGTGTGCCCGACACAAAGCCCGCAAGTGAGAGCCCTCGTAGTGCGAGTAGTCTACTTTGACGTCCCCGCTCCGAGAGCAATCGCCGACTGTACGTTCCAAGAGCTGGCCTTTGCTACAAATGTAATCTGAAGGTAGATTGTCTAATTTGCGCTATGCAACTTCGTAAACCCCCTTGCTCAGACGCGTACGAGGCTCAGCAGAGTTACGGAATCGCTCGTTTTATTTACAACTTCGCTGAGTTGAGTCGCGTTAACCGGGGCGGCGTGCATCGGGAGAACCAAACGTCCGGAGGCGGAATTCGGCCGGGCGTCTCGGCGGCGGACTGCCCTCGCGCTTCAGAAGTTTAGGTCGTCGTCCGGATCGTCTTCCTCGTCGAAGTCGTCCTCCCGCTCCATCACGTACGAGATCTCTCCGCTGCCGCCTGCCGAGGGTGCCCTGGAAGACAAAAAATTGGTCACTCCAACCTCGGTGAGAGGCATTCAATCTGTCTCTACCGGATCTGCCCGAGTACAAAAGCCCATTCTGTAGGAAAGAAAAACCGTAAGCTGCTGTCGGTAATCGATGGGGGTCGAGCATCTTTACTTATAGACAAACTGACAGAGCCAGTCATCTTGTTAAAAACCCGAAAATCTGCTTCAAACATACGGGACATGGTAAAGTTTACTTCCGTATAGAGCCAACGTTTCTAGATTGAAGTTCGTTGACGAGCTTCCTAGAACGCCCGACGCCTTTTCGCGGTGCATCCACTTGATGGCGCTGAATACGCTATCGGCCTAAAGCCCCTCAATAAAGGCGTTTTTTTACAAGTACCGCCAACCGTTGTTGTAAAAACGCGCGAGACACGTGCCGCGAGCGGGTGCTCCGCCGCCATTTGCTTTCAAGGGCCGCTCAAGAGACGGGCCTCGTGCACTGGCAGATTCGACGCTACTTGCTAGACAAATGCAAACGCATCGATGGGTTTTATATCGGCCATCCCCACGGACAGAAGCGGCGGAACTGGCAAAACGTTGCATGCAGACTGCCTGCAGCGGAAATTGTGGTTTTTATAGTAAACAATTTTCATTCGAAAACAATTCCTCTTCATTGCCCCCAGATGCGTTTTGTGGTGCTAGGAATGCTACCCACCCATATTTGCTCGCATGCAGGCAACCGAGAAGAACCATTTCCGAGTGACGCTCTTCCACGTGACTTGTCGATCGATCTATCTAAGAATGTCGGTCTAAGCAAATGTTATGTTCGTGCAAGTCTTTATGAGAATGACTCGAGAACCAGAGTACTGTTCCTTGACCTGGTCAATCGATTCGAGCGTGCCGAATAATAATCCATATTAAATAAGAAGTTAAAATCGGAAATTCCCGTAAAACAAATTGTGAGAAATTGTCGCAGAGTTAGAGCTTCTCGATTCACCGGTGTGTCCCCCATACACGAGATACAGGCTTTGTTCATCTTGCGCCGATTCAATTAATGCCTCTCGCACCGTTACACACTTTGCGTAGCGTCTAAACTCGTTCCTGGGATAATTTATCCCCCGAGTTGGTTCTCCGTTTATTTACCAGCGAGTAATATACTAAAGCATATGTTGGCTCGCTGGCCAACGTCCCCAACTCGAGACAGACGACCCCCCCGCTCGCCCGCTCCCCCGCTCGTGCCACAGTTCCCAGGAGGCAGTACTGTCGCAGAGAGAAGCCGCCTACTTGAGGTAAGGCAGGACCAGGCCGTCCCTGGCCTCTCTCTCGTCGCCGGTCAGTCGCAGGTTGAACGTCAGGTTGGCAGCCGGGTCCGGCTTGGCCTGCGATCCAAACACACGTTGGAAGCCGGTTTTGGATGGCACTCGCTAGAGTTGCCAAAAAGGTAGGGAAGAAGGAGCCGGCTGCCCCACAACGCGAAAGCAGCGTCGAGCACTCTCCATTTCCGGTCTGACCGCAGCCAACCAAGCGGCACCAGAAGTGCGTCGTCTTTGTATGTTTCCCATGACCGGCTAAACCAGTCGTGCGCAGAAAAAAGCCTAGGATCATGCCGCAATCGCTGCGCGTGATTGGTTTAGCCAGTCATATTGACGATGCACTTTTGGAGCTGCTTGACCGGCTCCGTCGGAACGTGGGATGCGGTCTAACTTAAAGGGTAACTGCAAAGAAAAAAAGTGTTTTTTTAAACAGCCTAATTGAGACAACCATGTCGCAAAACAATTTTTTTGCGAAAAAAATAATTTTTTTTGCAGCAATATTTATTGCGCAAGACTGATTTTAGTTTCAGCTATTTCGTCCGTTTTAAATCGCACGCCACAAAGTGGGTATTATACATCATTGAGTGGCTGCTATACTTCTCATTGGCTAAGAGTTTGATTGACAGCTTAGATCTTGGTTGTTAAACCCTTTTAATATGTTGTAATTTCCTTTTGAGCGGCATATTTTTGTTTAAAGAATAACCCATGTAATGAGAGTTATTATTATTCTTTACAAAAGGTGTACAAGAAGGGCACTTCCATTTAGATTCATACCATAATAAATAAAAGCACGGCCACCGCTGTGTCTGCTTCCGCCTGTCTCGCCTACCTCGACTAGTCGTTTCGCCGAAGTGATCAGTGTTTCGTGTTGACCCAGGCACTTCAGTGAGACTTCCTCAAGTGAAGTAGTGTGTGTTTAGCAGCTGTCGCCAGTGTTAGTGATAGGAAGCGACGCGGAGATTTGGCTTTCATAACGCGGTTTGTTACTTTTGTTTTCTTAGGATGTTCTCTTTGCTTTCGTAGCGCATTTTTTTGCTTTCTCTGCGTGCTTCTTTGTTTGCTTGCGCGTGCAAATGTTGACTTTTTGGAGATGTCAGCTCCTGTAAAGCGGTGCCGTTCTTCTGTAAAGTGCTGCCAGATGAGTGATAGCGACAGCGAGTCTTCCCGCAGCCATGTCGCCCCGAAAGATGACAAGTTGAATGCTATTTGGCTGGAGGTAATCGGGCGTTCGCGTAGCGACGAACGTGTCCAGGTATGTTCTCGTCCTTTCGGTCCGGAGGCCTTCAAGATTTGCACAGGGTGCACGGAACGTCCGCAACTGAGACACGGGGCGGTCCCGACGCTTTTCCTACCGAGCGCGCCCAAGGCTCGGGAGGCTCAGGCAGTGCGCAGTCTTCGTTGCTGGCAGCCGTCCTCTGCGGCGTATCTTTGTATGGCCGAAGACCCAGTTGCTCGCAGCGGCCAAGAAGCTGCCGCTTCCATTCAGGGTCCATTTTGCGCGCAGTTCGCACAGAACGCAGAAGCTACAAAAAGCTGTGGTACGACGCACACAAGACGCACCGGAAGTCGAGACGCTGCGTACGTCGTTCAACTCCGCAGCCAAGTCAATCCAAGAGGAAATCCAAGATGGTGGGGCGGGGCGTACTTCTTCTCCGCGTGGGGCGAAAGAGCGGGAGTTTTAAATGTGGAGAGGATGTGACTCCGACTAAATTACGTCCTTAGCAAAAATATTGCTAAAAAAATTTTGTTTTCGCGGAAGATTTTTGTGACATGCTTGTCCCAATTAGGCTGTTTAAAAAAGCACTTTTTTTTCTTCGCAGTTACCCTTTAATGTGGAACGGAGCGTAAGCCTTTCCAAGAAACACCCGGGGACGAGAGAACCTTTTCGAGCCCACACGCTGGGTTTGAGTCTAGTCTCTCACCGGCGTCCCTGCTGACCCTAACCGAGTGAACTTGATTTCGATAGGCAAAGCCTGCATAGGCGCAATTTCAGACACTGCTGGCGGCTAAATTCTCGCCTTTTCCCGGTGTCTTTTCGCAAATCGTGGTGTATGTATTTTCCCGAGGACAGTGAAAAAGCACCATACCACGTTTAAAACAAAATAGAAGCGTAGAAACTATTTTCTTGCTGAGATTCGTGCGCAACGGAGTGAATGCGACTGGAATGTTTTTATTTTATGAAGAGTTTTATAGGCGATACTGTTATGGGGGGACCCATACTGCTATGGAGGGCGGTCTCGCCAGGGCACGGCGCCACTAGTATTGCTCTGGAGCGCCCTCTGGCCAGCCGAACAGGACTCTGTTACATACTAGTTGTAATTACCTACGAAAGGTAACCAGCTCACATTCCAATAACTTTCTAAATATTCTGCCACCATTGCTGACTAATGGTTTAGTTGCGAACACGAAAAATATCGGCACAATTCCATCCCTATTCATGCCTCTACACATGGCAGAGTCTGAGGCAGTGATGTTAAATCTAGTAAATCAGCGCCAATCACTTAGCTCTTGCCATTATAACAGATACAAGTTGCCCCAAAAACCGAACTACCCATTGCAGTTATTGTTACTGAAATTCCATTGCAGCATAATGTGGGAAGTATGTAGTTACTGAGATTGTAATTGATTACGGTAACTTTATTATTTTGGCATTAGTTCCTTAAGCCCCGTTGCAACTGCCCAATCTGGTGACCCTTGGGGCAGCCATTTGCACGGTTGGTACACCATACACACTCTCACCACTTTGTCATCTCTAGAAATGTTAACAGCGGGGGAGCTCACCACTTCCTTGGCCACTTTTTTCTGCTCCACTTTTTAATGTTGGTGATGGTGAACCCCGCCTCCACGGTGAATTCTTGTTCCTTTAGGGAAAACAAGCTCAGTGTCAGCTTCCAGTTAGACCACTTTCGTCGGTGTCATAAACTGTAGGTTTTTACAGGCAGCAACGTTCAATGGTAGTTTGTGCTTTAACAATTGTGTCGGGAAGTGTCAGCCCCAAAGGGCGTCTGGTGTTTCTTCCGTAGACGAAAACTTTCGCCGCCGCTAGCCATCACCAAATAGCGATGCACGACCACACACCGTTACGATGCTCAGCGAGATCGAGCGGGGATCAAGCCCGGGATCCCCGGGTTCTGCAGCGCGTCAACACCACACGGCCACCGTCCCCCCCGTGTTTGGGCTTCATTTCTCCGGCAGAGGAAGCACGGACAGAGCGGCGGAGGGGGCGCTTTGTCAACTTTCTATGGTCAACTTTTTACGGAGGTTCAATACAAAAACTGAAAGCACCAAAACATTTTCTAAGAACTTAAAAATTGGTATCAACCAGTTTGGACTGGCGAGTAGCCTTGCTGTCTCTATTGTGTATTTGAAAACTTTACAGGGTGCTTTCACTTAAATTCAAACAATCTTGAAGGGATTGTCTTTAGACTTTATTTTAAACAAATATATGCGATAGCTTGATCCTGCAAACAACAAAATGCAAAATGGCCCTTCCAAAAATTAGAAGTAAGCTGTTCAATAAAAAAAAAAAAATCTGAATT
>JABSTQ010002150.1:0-22042 GCA_013358835.2 Ixodes persulcatus | reverse complement strand
ACCTTTTCATCCCATTAGTTACCTGACCGGTGGACAGAAGGCGCTGACACACGCGTCGCTTAAAGGGTAAGACAAAATGGCTAGGTGGCGTAAGCTACCGCCCGATCCAAAGGGCTCAGCCGTATTCATCCATCCATCCATCCATCCATAAGATGGCTTCGGTGTCAGTGGGTTTGCGAATGTGTTGGTGCGTTATGTCTGTTTCGCTTAGTTTTGTGAATGTGATATACATGCATCTCTTGTGGTACAGAACCAATGATACAGTGGTAATGGGCCACCTTGAGAACTACGACCTAGTTACCAGCCTAAATTCTGGACGTTTTTACGAACACCTTCATCTGATCATGTTTTTCGGTCGGCCAGGTTCGGCGGCGAAACGACTGAAATGATGCCGGGGAAAGATTACGGATGACTACGGCCATACTGGACGTGCCCGCTGATACTAGTTTCCATAAAAATAAACTAATTAAGAGACTAATGCTTGGACTCTGGAGGCGCAGTGAAAAAGCAGGTCGACGACCTGACTAACAATGGGCTGAATCGCAGAGAACAGACGAGCTCCCAAGTTTAGTGCTCACTGTTCGGTTTTCTTCAACACGAACGTTTTGTAAACATTTCCAACCGGGAAACCCCCGTGTAATGACGTATGGAATGCAAAAAATGAGCGATATCGTCTCCATCGGTTTCTTTGAAGAAATTAGGTACTCAAGAGACGTTTTGATGGTCCATAGGCCGAGTAGTAAATTTTTATAATTATCTGACCTGCTAAAGTATTCAGGAAACTATTTGTTATACGGACATTTCCTTACAGCGTATTGAGAATATGAGATAAGGGACAAATTTCCCATCAGTTGAAGTCTGACGTCTGTCTTCCGTATAAGTTGCGGAATAAAATAAAATGGGTCAAGATAATTGACCTTCAGCAAGCTTGGCTCAAGTCAGATGACAGGCATATCTTGATGGATTTGTGTAGACATATCTTTATTTTTTTTTTGTAACAGATATGCCTTTTACTTTCAGCGGCGTCGAGAGAAAATTCGGCATCGACGAGGCTGCACTCAAATGATTTCTATACAGACGGCTTCTTTTTAGCGTCACATATTTCGTGTCGCAGGTCCTTTGGTCAGGCACTCACAAGCTGTTTCTGACACGTTTTTCACCCGCCGAGCGAACCCTGCGTGTCTAAATAAATTAATTGAATTTGATATCTTAAGAAAATTGAATGACTGCAGACATAAGATCGAGCACCATGTATAGTTTTTTTTTTTTATATTCATTAATAAACAGATTAAGCTAGTGTTTACACCAAAAACATATTCCCCCGTATAATCAAAAGCAACTGTTTTGAATTTGTTATGAAGGCAGAGCACGATGTTTTCAAGAAACACATATAGTGACTACTTGCGTTGATTATATTTGCCTTCTTTAAAATCATAAATGCCTGATCCTGACACCTTGCGCTTCTTATTGCGTCTCTAACACTTAGCCACTATCATTTAATCAAGCAAATTGTCACTGTCATAAATAATTGGCTTCTCAACCTTCGTCTGTCTTATAGAAATCTACATACTCAATGTGAGCCAGTGCTAACGCTGATTCCTTTTTTGTTTTTTCACAGGTATTCGGTACGCCAACGCTGCAAATAGTCATAACCTGTTATAAAATAAAGTGCAGAAGTTGTGCACATAATGATGGCATGCAGTTAGGTGGTAAAAATAAGTATCAGGCGACACTTCACAAAGCAAGACAAAAAGATTGCGTTAAAACGCGACGAAAAAAAACAACAACAACAATACAACGCCTTCCTTCCCCAAGTCGCGGAGGGGAGAGAGGAGAGACGATTTGAAGCCACCTCATGGCGGCCGCGTCACGTGATTCCAAGATGGCAGCGCCCATGCGACGGAGGGTGAAAAGGTCTATAAGAGATTCGAAGCAAATAACCAAAATAAAGAGTTGACGAACGAGCGTGCAAGATGTAATTGTTTTGGGCATTTGCTTTAGAAAAGTTAATACTGCTGAGGCCAGCACGTGCGGCGCGTGGAATCCATTCTCCTTGATGCTTGGGTACCAGGCCACGTGGCGGCTTGTCCTGGCTACGAGTTGAGGGGGTGAACGCTGCTCGTTTTCTTTAATTGTTCCTGCGACTTCTACTGCGTAGGGCGAAAAACAAACGCGTGTTTTATGGGTCATTAAAATGATCCGTCCTAAGCGGTATTTCCGAAGAGTACAAAAATCGTAGCATCGCCCCTTCAATTCTGCCTCAATCCACGGAAATAAGAAAAATGCCAGACTGTCAACTTCGACATTGTTGATTTAAGAACGCAAGGGCTTTAAGCTTCCATCGTGCTTTTTATGCACACTATCGAACTTGTCGCTCGCAACTGATGATAAATATAGCCTTAAGAAACCCTGACACGCAAAAAAAAATTTTTTTTTTCATGCTAGGCGTTAAAATGGTGTATCAGGACATCACTAATTTTGTTTTCACTTTAGAGTTGCGTAGTATTTTTATAAAAAATGGAAATACGAAACCCAATTCAAAGTGCCCGCCAGTGCCCTATGACGTAACAGTGTACCGCAAGATGTCGGGGTGGTCAGAAGGGAGGCATCGCCGGAAGTCACGTAAGTTCTATTCCTCCCCGTGCTTACGGCGACCGCGTGTGATATTTTTTCATATTTCTGTTATTCTCCGCATTTCCGCTAGCAATCCAAGCAGACAAGGTTTCTTTTATTCGCTTTTCATCGCCTAATGTTGCTGTAAAGGTAGAAGAAGAGGAGTCAGTGAACCTAGTACTCAAGTACTTATACTCATGTTCTAGACAAAACACGTACTTTATGCTCGGCGTTTACTTTTACTTGGTACACTCACCAGTTCATATTCTCTAGACGGCAGGCATCCACGGCCTGGACAGTATCCGATGATTCGACGACCTCGGTGCCTGAACCTTCAGCAATGCGATCGGGCGTGTCGTATGCTATCAATCCTAATTTCTGCGAGCGTTCTAAATTTTTTTTTTTTTCAAAACTCGATAGCTTGTTTTGTGCCCAGTGTGGCTCCGTATCATCGGACTGATGGCATGCACTCGTACACTGGCTTGTACTCGCAACGCTTTTATCATCACGTCGATCCACTGACGTCGTCCTCAACTTTTACAGCACGTAAACTAACCAACGGTGCAGCGATTGAAAGCTAGTGTAACTGAAACTTCGTTTTCTACGATCACTCGTAAAAAAAAAAAAAACAAAATAAAAAAAAGTCTTAGGCATGGTCGTTGTCACAAAAAAAAAATCGAGAGAGAGAGAGAGAGAGAGAGAGAGTTCTCCGGGTGTAACGTTGTTAAGGTGGACCACTGACCGAGCGATAGGTCCACGCTCTGGTAGAGAGTCTGATCAATGAAGAGAGACAGAGATGTAGGATGATAACACAAAGAAACTTTACTTTAGGGGTAAGCAGAAAGCTAAGTACGATACATACACTCTGCACAAATAGCTTCTGTAATATGGGTTAGAACGCTTATGAAAACAGGGTTTACAAATCTGGGTTTACGGAGGCTTATACAGTTACTAATGAAGATCCTACGATTAACAGAATAAAAAGATGCTAATTAAAGAAGTAACAGCGAGTGCGGAAAGTCTCATCTGACGAGTCGATGGTTGACGTCTCCCTGCGCGGTCCGTCCAAGATGGAGGAGTTCCGGCGGTCGGCTGGTTCCCTATGGGCGGGGCGCCCTGGCCATCGCAGCCACTTCTTCAGCTGACACGCTCACACACGGCGGAACTCCGTCCTGCACTTGGCGAGAGGCCGTCGACAGTGGTCTCGTCGCCCCGCTCGACGACGCGATGCGCCCGTTCGCCTCCGGGTCTCTTCTCGCACTGCCCTTTGTTCCTCGCACTCAAACCCGGGTTCGCACACCAAGCCCGGAAATTCCCCTCTCTTAGACGGTCATTGCCCTGCGGATCTGCCCTTTGGCCCTGAAAGCAGTCTGCCCTCTAAACTCAAACATTCCCTGCCGTTTAAAGTAACACAACTCCGCTAGGTTCAAAGACCTCATGTTATATTGTTGTGTTTGGTTTGTTTTTGGCAAAGTTACGAGACAGCGTGTTTCGCAGTATTTATGCCTGTGGCCGCCACAGACGCGGCCGACTGCGGCCCATGGCTTCGGGAGTAACCCGAGCCTCTGGCAAGGCAGACAAGAACCGGGGGCCACACGCGTTAGCCCACTGAGCCCCCCGAGCGGGCCAGGTGAGGGGAAGGGAACCACCGAGCGAGGTGCCCAAAAACACTTCCCGCACGCGTCGGAGAATTCGAAGATGGGGGAAGACTCCAGGAAGCCAGGCGACCGCTCACGTAGACAGAGTCTCCCTCTCCGACCTCCGTATGCTATCCTTGCCGTTTTATGTGACAGTCGTGGAGAGCACGAGGAGTGAAACGGCACTGGCGGGCACTTTGCATTTTCTGGCGTGTCAGAGGCCCTTTAATCACAACTAGTGATGTCATGGCGAGGCAAATCCTAGTCGTGACGTCACAGACAGACACCATTAGAGGACGCCAGCGGAACATCTCGGCGCTTTGAATACATCGCCACACCTATAATAGGTGTGGCCATGTACAACACCCTCGCTGAAGTACAGAAAGGTAAGGAAAGAACGACGCGTTGATGATGATGATGAGGACGATGAGTCAGTATGGCATGTTTTGGCTCCGTCACCTGTGCCCTGGCCGCAGTTGCGTAGTCGTCCATGGCCCGCTTCTCCTGGCCGTCGTCCAAGAAGACGTAGAGGTCCAGATGGTTCTTGGCGGCCAGGAAGGCGCACGCCTCCTGTCGAAGCGCCTCGGTCATCAGGTTGTGCATGGACGCCTTGTCTTTCGTGTGCCGTTCCTCACCATGTGCCTGCAAATATCCGAGCAACATCGGCTGCAGTCCTCGAAGGCCACAAGGTTGGAGGACGAACACGACGAGAAAACAGCAATGGCTCAGGCGATCCGGTGTAGATTTACCATTTTATTAAGACAGCTGAAACTGGGTCGAGAACGAGAAGAATCCAAACTGGAAGAGAAAGGAGCTTGAGACGTTGCCGTCTGCCATTCTGTTCCTTGCTCTACCACTTTGGGTTCTTGTCGTTCTCCACCCAGTCTCAGGTGCCTGAAGAAAATGGGAACACTTAGTTCTGAAGTTCTGCGAGTGGTGCAAGTTGACCTTGGACCTCACACAGGACAGTTTGCTTGACTTCCACTCCAAGCCGGAGTAAGATTGAGCGCTAAAAAAAGAAGAAAAAAAAAGATAAAATACCTACCTTATTTTTTTATATAAAATCATATTACGGTCACCGTTTTACCATAGGGGCAGGCACCGTCATAAAGGTTAAATGTCATCGTGAGGTTTTCGAGGTAGTGAGTATTGCGTTTATTTATGTATTCGAAAATGCTCCCAGCTCTACTGAATTGGAGCTATTTTAGGAGTAATTTCAAAAATACAAACAGGAAAAAACAGCGGTACACCAAGGGAAGAACTATTCAAAGTGTAACTCAATAGTCAGCACTGACCAAAAACATTCAGGCGTATCCCATTCGTCACCCTGGGTATTGGAAGATTATCCCTCACAGAGCAAATCTATGGTAAACAAATGCCCAAACACACCCTGCCGTATCTACTCAACAGCCTCACAAGTAATGGTTTGGACCTTAGCTAAATAACTGTGAAATTTGTACTGTCAATGCTAAAAATGTAACCACGAATGACTGTCGAGCCACTGTATTTCAATTTTATTTCCTTTCTTTGTTGTTCTTACTGCCGTGTGTTTTTGGCACGGTAGGGGGCCGGAGACCCGTCAAGCTCTTCCTTTGCAGCTTTTGTCTCCGGCCTGCCCTTCTTAATTGATCAGACATAAAAAACTATTATTATTATTATTATTATTATTATTATTATTATTATTATTATATTATTATTATATTATTATTATTATTATTATTATTATTTTTATTATTATTATTATTATTATAGTCGGCGGTCGGCGGCGAAACTTTGTCGTGTACTCACTACTGCAATCTTCACAGGCAACAAGCGGCACAGGGACCAACATCGAGCGCCCACAAGATTACCATGGCACGCCTGTCGAAATCTACGTTCATCACGTATTGAGTCATCTCGTTCCTGCCGCACGTTCCTGCCGATTCACGGTCGTGACGCTGTGGTTGTCTTCTGGAGGGAGTCACCACCAGACGTCGCCGGGTTGCTCTACAAGATCATCGCTGCCATAAAAGGGCCAGCCAGCGCTACGCTCATCGCAGTCGGCGGCGAAACTTTGTCGTGTACTCACTACTGCAATCTTCACAGGTGAGACTAAAGGTCATCACTGGGTTATAGGGTTCGATATTTTATGCCGCCGACTGCACAGTGTTTGTTATCGACTGCCGTTCACTAGTGTTTTTTGCAGTTGTATAACCACTCTCCGCTGTGCTCTGTCTTATGGATTGCATTAAGTGTAACCACCCAGTCCCGCAAGATGGAAGGTTCTTGACCTGCTTTTCTTGCCAAAATGTATATCACCTCGGAAAACAATGCTCAGG
This sequence comes from Ixodes persulcatus, assembly GCA_013358835.2. Classification (NCBI taxonomy): domain Eukaryota; kingdom Metazoa; phylum Arthropoda; class Arachnida; order Ixodida; family Ixodidae; genus Ixodes; species Ixodes persulcatus. The sequence continues at coordinate 15,474 of JABSTQ010002150.1, read as the reverse complement.
AGTTGCAGAAAGCACGTTTGCGGGAATGGGCGCTTCTCGAAGGGAGAACTGGAGATGTCCAACCTGCCGTACGGGCGAGCTTCGCTCGGGCTCTAGTGTCGCTGGTAACGTTTCAATGGACGACCTCGGTCGTACTGAGTTGAACGAGCGGGAGCGGGCTGCCGACTCTACTGTTGCTGGTCAGCTGGCCTCCATCAACGCTGCTCTAGGTCAGCTCCTCACGTTGAAAACTAGTGTCGACAGCCTTCTGCCTCTTTCTGCGAAGGTAGACCAGCTACTAGACCTGAAGCCGGCGGTCGATGAATTGCGCACTACGGTTTGCGAACTCCAAGCGTCCGTCGACTCATTTAAATCGAAGTATGATACAGTGTTGGCTCTCGCGAACGCGAACGATGCTTCCGTTAGGGATCTGCAGCATGAAGTCTCTGCAATCAAGGCGGTGACGGAGGATCAAACTCGGGAGATTTTAAGGTTGAAAGAGGAGCTTAATGACTCCCAACAATACAGTCGACGTGCAAACATGGAATTGCACGGTCTCCCTTCTGTCCCCGGAGAGAACCTGCTAGAGGTCATGAGGGATCTTTCTCAGAAGATTGACCTCCCAACGTTCCAATCGACTGACATCCTTACAATTCATCGCCTGCCAAAAAAGCGTGACGGAGCCCCCATAGTTTTGATCACCTTCGCCTCAGTCACCCTGAAGGATGCCTGGATGGCTGCGCGTGGCAGGCTGAAAAACCTATGCCAAGCGAATAATGATCCAAAGTTATTTTTTAATGACAATCTCACCCAAGCGAATAGGGAACTTTTTTGGTTGACGCGAACCAGGGGCAAAGAAAGCAATTTCCGATTTGTATGGCTTAAAAATGCCAAGATTTTTGCAAAGAAAGAAGAGGGGGCCCCCGTCATACGCATAAATTCAGTTAGGGACCTCACTAAGCTCGTGTAGGCATGACAGAATGTTTTTCGATTCCTGATTGCAGCTTGTTTCATCAGGTATTGGGACCTATTTCCGATAGCTCTCTTACGCTCATTCATGTAAATATTAGAAGCCTGCGCAAGCATTGGGACGAGTTTCAAATCTCGGTTAACAACTTAAATCCGCCAATAGATATCTTCGTTCTTACCGAAATTGGTATCTCCTCTTCGCAATGTAATCAATTTATTTTAAATGGCTATAAAGAACATTTTTACACACGTCATAATAGTAGAGGGGGTGGAATTGCGTTATATATTAGGGATAAATGGTTAACGTCGAATCCATGTGTGTCTTTCCAAAATGCAGAATCGATTGCTGTTAAAATTTTAGGCTCAGATTTTCCGTTATTTCTGTTGGCAGTGTACAGGCCCCCTTCGGAGAATATTTCACTTTTTCTCGCAGAGCTCGAAGCACTGCTTACGCAACTACGCTCAGAAGGGCAACTCTGCCTGGTTGGAGACCTTAACATTGATACCCTCAAATCCAGCAAATCCATAGTTTGTGATTACTTAACGCTTTTGGCCGAATATGGAATTGAAAGCACTATTAGCCTCCCCACAAGGGAAGAATTTCTGTCTGGGAGAGTGTCTTGCATTGATCACATTAATATCAGGGCTCCTGACGTCTTGGTTAAATCTGCAGTCATTACAGAAAAGCTCTCCGACCATTACCTTATTGGCTGTCACCTAGAACATCTGACAGGAAAGCCAAAGCGGAAAAGTACAGAATCTGCGCGTGTAACAATTACAGACACGGTAAAATTTGATACGCTGGTCGCTGCGTTTGACTGGGCTGGGTTGCTGCAGTCCGTTGCGCCAACTAGTCTGTACCGCGCTTTTGTTGAAACTTGGCAGTCATTTTACACTGATTCAAAAAAAGAGGTCACTTTCAGGCACAGGTCATACAAGCCTTGGTTTAATACTGACATTATGGTAGCCATTAAAACCAAGGAAGCGTTATGGGTACGTTCTCGACGTGCGCCACATAACACAAGCTTAAGGGCGGAATTTACATCTGCAAGGAACAGAGTAAACGCGCTTATCAGGTCTGCAAAAAGACGTTATTTCCAGAAAAAGTTCTTTGAAACTAGGTCAAATGCGAGAGAAACATGGGACCTTATTAACGAATTCAGAGGACGCGCATCGAAACAGCCAGTCATCGACACTCTGCGGAGGCACTTTGGAATGGATTTGCAATCTGTCGTAAATGATTTCAACAAGTTTTTTTCGGCTTCGTCAGGTACTGCAAGAGACCATGGTGATGTGTCAGCCAACTTGAATGGTGACTTTAGAGTGTCGGCCTCTGCATTTTTGCCGTCTCTTGACCTTTCCGCATTGCGCTCCATTGTGTTTGGTATAAAAAGAAACAAGGCGCCTGGATTTGATAACATCCGTGTTGGCGATTTGTGTCGGAACTTTGACGCTATCAAAGAGGTCCTCGTATGCATGATAAATAGTTTTTTGTTGTCCGGTGTCATACCTGCAGATCTGAAAACGGCACTGGTTAAACCAATTTTTAAGGGAGGAATGGCAGGTAAGCACGAATCCTATCGTCCAATTTCAATCCTGCCATGCATCGGAGAAATACTTGAAAAACATCTGTTCATTGTAATGTCTAGTTTCGTTGATAGCTCTGACATTCTTTCCCGCAGCCAGTATGGCTTCGTGGCGGGAAGAAGCACACAGCTTCTGCTAGAAGACTTCTCTGATTTAATTCATAGCGCGTTTGAAAAGAATCTTTTTTCCTGTGCCCTTTTCTTGGACATATCGAAAGCCTTCGATACGGTTAGCCACAAACTGCTCCTTCAGAAACTCTATAATTTCGGCTTCCGTGGGCCCTTTTTTAATATACTTGAAAACTTTTTTATCGATCGCTCCCAAATCGTATCTGTCGGACATTTTAAAAGTGCACAAGTAATGATAAAGGCTGGTGTCCCCCAGGGATCTGTCTTGTCGCCGTTACTCTTTAACCTCTATGTGAACGATATTTCCACTAGAGTATCTAGTTGTGCCGTCTTTCAATATGCAGACGACACCGCACTGGTATCCCGTCATCTTAGGTATGATAATGCCGTACGGCTATTGCAGGATGACGCGATGCGAATAATGGACTGGTTGGGCGAGAATTTATTTACAATCAATGCGTCAAAAACAAAATTGGTTTGCTTCAGGAACCCGCTAAAAAAAGTGAACCTTGACTTGCCACTAGTATTACACTGTTCGAGTTGCCATGACTGTGAGTGTCGTCATCCGAGTATGTTGATCATGTTAATTATTTAGGGGTGTTATTTGATTCCGATATGTCATGGAACTCGCACTTGTCGTCCGTTTGTGGGAAACTTCGGAGAGTTAGTTGTATACTTTTTAATCATAGAGTTTTCATGCCATTCTTCGTGAGGAAGTCAATCGCACATGCCCTTGGCTATAGCTCACTTAGATATGGTATTACAGTGTTCGGGAATTGCGCGCAACTGTGGCAAATTAAAATTGACCGCATATTAAAGGCTTTGTTGAAGAGCGTAGCATATCAGATGGATTTTTTACCTGACACTAATGTTTTCGAATTTCTACAGATGCCAAATTTTTCTTCTCTTTTTTTGCAAACTGTAGTGCTGCGACATTTCTGGAGTAATGACTTTAAGCGCCCCGTTGTAGATAGAAGGAGCCTTCGCTGCACGCCACGATTTATTACCCCCTCTTGTGTTACGCGTTACGGCAAAAGAGTTCGTTCTTATTACGTACCCTTCGTTTTCAATAAACTTCCGGAGAGTGTGATCAACGCCAATACAAGGAGAAAGTTAAAAACATTGTTGACGAATGTAACAATTTAGGGCGATTCCCCAAAATCTGCCTCTAGTACTTTGTGCCACCTGCTTTGTCGAAATGTTAACTATTGTTTATTTCTTCATCTCTTTTTAATAGCCACTTGATATTTTCGTCGTCCGACTTGCCGGGTCCTGTCCCACAAGCCCATTGTGGCTTGGACAGACCCGTATTTGTACTGAGTTTCTGAATTCCTGTTGAATAAACATTATTATTATTATTATTATTATTATTATTATTATTATTATTATTATTATTATTATTATTATTATTATTATTATTATTATTATTATTATTATTATTATTATTATTATTATTATTATTATTATTATTATTATTATATTATTATTATCGCCTCTACAAAGTTTTTGAAATTAGTTGGAGTAACATTTGTTAAATTATTCCATTCTTGAATTGCCCGAGGGAAGAAAGAAAATCTAGAGCAGTAGTTTTGAAATATGTATTGTTTTAAAGCCCCCGGCAATGATTTAACCGTGAAGACCCGGATAATAGAAATTTTAAATATTCAGAGATATCTACGTGAATAGAGCCGTTCATTATATTATAAAGAGCTTTCAATCGATCACTTAGAGCTTTTGTCCGATGTTGAGCGCTTACTAATTCGGTTAATCTGGATCTCATGTAATAAATGTTAAAAATAAACCGAGTAGCTAGCTTTTGAATACCTCCTACTGTGTTAATTCCATCATTAATGCAAGGGTACCACAGTGAGCTAGCGTAATTTAAAGCAGGCCTAACACAACTTTTGCAGGCAAGGAGCGTAGTATCACACTTAGCACGTTTTAATTCTCATCGCAGTGAAACCGAAGGGTGTCTAACTTTGTTAGCAATTCTCTTTTTATGTAAAATTTGGTTCCAAGTTTCCAGTTTAGTTTAGCATTAAAAGAAATTTCTACACATTTGCGTTCGTCTACGCGGTTTACAATTCGACCATCTAGTAAATAATCAGATTAAATGGGATTTTGCTACATGATATAGTTATCAGAGCACTTTTATGTATTTTTTTTTCAATTGCCATCTTTTTTTGTCCAGCTTTGGATAGCAGTAAGTGATTTCTGTAATTTAGTACTGCCATTATTATTACTTATATTTTGTAAATAAATTATGATCATTCTAAGCAGTCTGAGAGAAACATCAATGCCAGTCGGTGTATCATTTACGTAAACGGAAAGGTCCAAGCACTGATCCAAGCCCGAAGAGTCGGGAAGTTTGTTCGAATCAAGTTTGCAGTAATGAGCGCTGTCTAACTGTAAGGTAAACACTTATCCAATATACAATTTGGGTGTTTTAAATGATGTTGGGATGTTTAGCTAACAGTTTCCAATGAGACTCCTTGTCAAAAGCCTTAACGAAGTCTAAACATATTACGTTTGTTTCTACCTCTCTCATTAATTGTTTCGGTCAATTCGTGGGTGAATCTGTTGCGGTGGAAAGTGACCTCCTAAAGGCGTGCTGGTTCTTAGGAATACGATTATGCTTATCCAGGGAAGATGAAATATGCGCAAAGATTATGCGCTCTACTAATTTTACGAAGTGCCCTCGTTGAGAAAATGGGCCTGAAGTTTGAAGCTCTGTTCCAAACTCCGTCCTTACGTAATATAATGATTTTTGCCATCTTCCATTTGCCTGGTAAAACTCCATGCCGAAGAGAAACTCTAAACTAGACGCGTAAATACATAAATGCCCATTCAGGGTAACGTTTCAGGAAAGCGTTGTGTATCATATCCGGACCCACACTTTTCTTAGTATTCAATTTATTCGACAGTAAATTAAAAATTCCCTCTCTAGTAACACCGTAGTAGTCCGTAAAAACTGATTACGAAATAATTAAACTCATTTGCGAATACATTACTTCGCACAAATGATCTATTCTTCGCTGAAATATGACGCCAGAACATTTGGAGTGCTTCTACCATAGAGGAACTGTATGGTCGGTGACAGGTCAAGAAGGAAGTGGAAGCCCCTCCCACCTGTTTCCACTTTGGCAGAGCGAACGCTGGAGAGGAGGGCGCCTCCTCTCCAACGTTCACTCTGCTATAGTGGAAAGAGGTGGGAGGAGCTTACACTTCGCTCTGGACCTGTCACCGATTATAGAATGAAAATATTTCTTTGTGAGTTACGAAATATTGTTTTTAAGCCGGATATTCAGTTTCAAAAGAAGATGATGACATGCTTCTGTCCTATCGGACAAAATTATGTCGTGGATTTCTTTTAAACCCTATCATATACGTGCCCCCAAAACGCTACATCTTCCTCACTTATCCCAATAAAAAGGCAAAAAATATCCCACAGGACTGGGCAAATCGGAGTTCGCTAACAGATAGCCACGTTGAATGTTTTTAGAAATCTCGCGCGCTTTCTTTCTAGGACATGTTTCTCAGCCAGCGTGGCACGTCCCAAAACATGACTCGATCCATAGGACCGTGAAAAATACTGCGTGCATTGGGCACGCGTAGCGTGCACCAGCTTTTGTTAAGTCTCACGTCAGCTGAAACACACTGCAGAACCGGAACCAGCGGATTGATTTCGAAGTGTTTATGTTATAATTCGTAACTTGTAACTTATCAAAGCTGGCGCTGTAAGTTTGCTACTTAAAACACACACACACACACACACACATACACACACACACACACACACACACACACACACACACACACACACACACACACACACACACACACACACACACACACACACACACACGCACACACGCACACACACACACACGCACGCACGCACGCACGCACGCACGCACGCACGCACGCACGCACGCACGCACGCACGCGCACGCACGCACGCACGCACGCGCACGCACGCACGCACGCACGCACGCACGCGCACGCACGCGCACGCACGCGCACACGCGCGCACACGCGCGCACACGCGCACGCGCGCACGCGCACGCGCACACACGCACACACGCACGCACGCACACACGCACCCACAAACACCCCCCCCCCCCCCACACACACACACACACACATTTGACTGGGTGGATAAGTTCGAAGCAACCAATGCAAAAGAAACAGGGACGGCAGAAATTAACGTCTCATTGTCGTCTTGCTCGATTTCTTCAGCTCTGGTTGCTTCGGGTTACTCTAGGGAGTCTCGGGCGTTTTATGAAAATAGAAAGAAACGTGTTGTTGAACATTGATTGCCATATTTGGTGCAACCAACGTAAGATGGCCACTCCTCCCCAGCAGTGTTGCCTGGCCCTTACAGGGGGTTTACTCATGTCTCCACAAGAAAGAAAATTGGCACGACAGTTCGATTTTTCCACTTTAAATAAACAAGTGGCCGTGAACTTGCTCGAGACCTTTTAAGTTTAATAATAAAAAAATAAACTGACTTCGATTTAAGAAACAGTTATTCAATTGTACCACTATGCAGTTATGGCCTTTAACAACGATTGCAGCAAATGGCTAATGGGCTAGTTGTTTCATGTTTATCCGGATGAAAGCTCTCTATGCTGACATGTCTTCGTTTTCCCCGTTTCTCTGAGGCGCTTTTATTTGAATAAACAACGATTGGTTTAGTGAGGATTTTGATATTTTACCACATTATAGCTATAGTTGTTCTCACCACGGCTGCAACATTCGGAATAGGCATTCATGTTGCAACACCGACCCTTCTCCTTCAAATTAGAATTTAATTTTTATCATCGACATACCTTTGCAATGGATACATAGAAACAGATTTCACTCCACACCAATATACAGACTCATTATATATACGTTTTGAGATCTAAAGTAAAAAATGCGGTTTGTAAGAACAAATTATGGTCGAAAAGCCTTACATTTCGAAATAACAAAAATTCTAAACTGAACATGTATAAACATGAACTTTGATCAGTCGTTTTATAGCTTCAAAAAGTCATTGCAGAGGGGTGCTGGTGACAGGCGATGTTGCATTTGTTTTGTATAATGTAAGTTTCTTTCGTGTAAACGGAATTGTGTGGACAAGAAGTACTTATGTAATTACCCTTTTTTGTGAACCTTTAACCCGATTTTTTTTTTCTGCTGAAATGTTATGGGTCGCATGTTTCCTGTCAGAATGATGATAAAGCAGTTTCTGTCATATTATACATCAGAGGCGAAAGAAACGTTGTAATGTTCAATATAGATCGTATTTTTTTGCTCTCTTTACTCGTTTTTATGGGAGAAGCTCCATTTTATTAGTGTAATCGATGTTTTCTATTGATATGTCTTGTTTCGTTTAATTTTTCGCGCGTGTTTTGCGCATGATGTTATTTATTGTTCCTTGTTTGTACTGCTGAACTGTAAGGGGGAAGGGGGGGAGAGCACAGACTCTGTGAGGTATTATGCCTCTATCCCTGCCCCCCCCCCCCCTCCTACGTGGATGTTATTCGAAAAAAAAGTCACATTGTTATACGATTAAGTTGAATTTCCCTTTTTTTTCTTCAGATACTCTTTTTTCCTCCTTTATATATGATACAATTAACATCTCGCATTACTGACAATCTGTATTACGTGAATCTAAGTAGAAGGAGAGTCTAATCTAACAAAGGTCATCTGACTCCTGACTCTGATCTGGAGTTTCGGAACTAACCTGGCGAGAACGAAGTGCAGCGCAAAGTGACCGATGAAGTCGAGCGGTTCGTAGGAGATGCTGGAGCCTAGTTGCCGGGCCTTTGCAGGGTGCAGCAGAGCCCTGATGAGGAGGTCCTGGTCCCTGAACGCGTACGAGGACAAGGCGTCGACGACCAGACGTCCCGGGAAGGGGAGTCCCTTGGCCGCTTGGTCCAGACCTGGAAAGGATTATCGCGACGAGCGCCACAGAGCGCGAGCTGTGACAAGAGTATCTTGCACCAACGCCTCACTAGCGATCCTCGTGGTGGCCTTGCTGCTGAGCGTGTACACTAACACTCCTATCCCACTTTGGATGGTCCGCATAAATCGGGTTCTTAACGTATCCTGCTAAGATTTACTACAGAGGTGCCCGAAAGTAGTGGAACCTTTCACTAATATTGTAGGAAGATTCGCTCACCCGAGTAAATCAAGAAAAATCAACAACTGTTTTTTTCTTTAGTTTGCATGTACACTTAAATGACGTCTTGCTTCACTGTGGCGCTTATATGAGCCAAATTAAGTGAAGAATAGGTAAGTCAATTGTATTTTCTTTCCATTTCACCTATTGTGCAGTCGTAATACACTATAAAATAGCCTAGAACGATTTTTCGATGATTTTGAGAAAAAAGGCTTAGCGATAAATTTTTCGTAGACAAAACCATTTTTTTTTTCTTCTTTTGACTTCGGAGGTTTCATGTGTTCATACTCTCCATCATTGAATGCCCCACCTTCGGGCACCTCCGTAGTAAATCCCAGCGCGATACGTTGAGAAACCGAATTTTGCGGACCGTCCAAAGTGAGATGGAAGCGTTAGTCGTATACACGCGGTACATTTCGCATCGTGCAGAATATGTTTCTCTCGCCGAAACAAGTGATAGTGACCAAAGGTACGATGCAATGACGTCACATGCGAACCACCTATACAGTTAGATACCGGACTGAAAACACGCGCACGTAACAGAGAACCGGCAGAAAGACATACGGATAAGAAGGTTAATTGAGGACAGAGACAAGGCTGAGAGAAACACAGACAAGGTTGGGTGAAAAAGAGAGAGGTCTATACCTCGAGGTTTCCACTAGTCCAAGATTAGCTAGTGAAGACGACGGGCATATTTAGGACAAGAGACTGAGGTGTGATAGTACTGCGTGTTCAGAGAGCTGTACCGAGGACTCGAACTTGTTTTCAAAACGGACCGCCACGTTTCGAGCCTCGAGCTTCGAGAGGAGTTAGATGACGACCAGTTCATTCGATGCCACGCGTATTGTAAGCACACTGTGATCGTTCAGGGGCTTGGTGTGCCCGACGGACCTTTGGAGGCCGCTACTTTGAAGCCACGGTCACGATGCATCGTACGTAATACACTCTGCAGACCGAGACATTCCTCGTACGACGGTCATCATAAAGCAAACATGCTTGACGATTGTCCACAGGTGCTTCTGCCATCGTGTCAACAGCGAACAGCCTGTCTTTTGTACCATGTACATGAACAGTGTGGACTTTACGATTCCCGGAGCCCGCCGAGCCCGCTGATAGAGAAGATATTTCAGTGCGATGGAGATTGTCTTTTCTTGTCTTTGGAATCCAGAGGATAATTATCTTTTTAGAGGAAAGGGGGTGTTAGGGCACGTGTAGTCGGACATAATATACTCACCATGTTTGAACACAAAAAAGTTATTTTTTAGTACGGTGGATCGGAGCTTTTAAACCAGATCGCGAGTGTCGTGAGCTTCATTTACGAATTACGTCTAGTCGGAGTAAACCTCCGCGATGCTTATCCAACCATTTGTAGAGGGCGAGAAATGTCGAATGAAAAACCTTCCTACGAGCCAATGTCGGCAGAAATTAAACTTGGCGTTACTATTGTTCCGAAGGTTTACTCCTACCGTGTCTCAACTGAAAAATTCGATAGTTATAACTTATAAATAAGATTTTAATAGCGATGCGGTCACGCACCCATTTAATCTGTCGGAGAAAGAAAACAAATGCCGACTGAGCTTGTACGGTAACAAAGATAGAGATAACGAAGTAGCGATAATTTTAAGATTCCTCTCTTGGACGGTAAACGAGGGCGTGGTTTAGAAGGGCGCACTTACCCAGTAAATGTTGTGCCATGGCAATCCCCTGGAAAAAGTAAAAACACCAATCAGCTGTTACCCGCTGCGAACATCGAGGAGTAGACGAGACACTGAAGTGACTTCAACGCAGTACGCGCAGCTTGAGTAGCAAAGTGTTTGTGCGGAAGCCCCATATTGTGCCGCTCTCCAATGAACCATCCTCGCAATGGTGTTGCTTTTCTGAAGAAAGAGCTTCCCCATTAAAATTAAAATCTTGCGGTATTAAAAATAATTATCACGCAACAGGAGAAACTTTAAAGATTACGTGAACAAAACATCAACAACAACAACAAACATTTTGGAGTGCACATTGACTGCGTGAACGTTCCTGGGGTTCGGTCAAGGTGAGAGCGTTCTCAGTTGCTGACTGAACGTGGCGCCACAGCTGGCGCCTTAACAACCAAATGGACATTTTTGATCTGTTCGTGGGTTCACAATTGGGCAATATTTTCGTGCGAGCGTCTCACCAACATAGAGAGAGGTCACTGTGATGTCCTTTGTCACAGAGCCGCTTTGTCATAGCCTCCTTTATACTGACAAAGCCTGGCAGATCGTCACGCGACGCGGCCGCCGAAAGTGAAAAGGTAGAGCGGCAGACAAGAGGCATGTAACGGGCGCCCCGCTGCGGCGAGACGCCGAAACCCACTTGTCCCGAGCGATGGAATGTCCGCTCGTGCTTCTCGCGTTTCTCGGACTATACCGCTTCTTTTCTCGTCGGGTTTGAAAACCTTGTTTGGGGTCCTCGCCGCTGCAAAAGTTGTGCGCTGAATACCGGACTCTCCGAGAAATGCTCCGTGCTACCAGATCCTCGCACTCCGAATCTGCAACCGGGCACTCTATGGCTCCGTCATCGAACTGTCATGGGCTTTGTGAGTATAGAGGAGGCTATGCCTTAGTGCTCTTTCAATCACCGGTTAATATCAGCTTATAGGGCAGCAGAAACGAGATTTGTCAACGAAGCGCGGGTTGTCAATGGCTTCCAATGTGAAATAAAACGATCCAAATAATCAACCTGATACGATCTCACTTCCGCCGCGGCGCTTGGTCCCGTAGGCAGACGATCAACTTTCCCCCCGCTCTTTTGTCTGTCTCACATAGCCGTTTTGCCAATGATGCTCCGTGAGAAACGAACCGCGTTCTTCGCTCGCGTTAGCAGGTTTCGAAGCCAATACACAGGATGTGCCCCCCCCCCCCCCCCTAAAAAAATAGTTTTTTGTATTGCAAAAATTAACTGCGCATTAATACAGCTTCTTGCGTTCTCCGTCGGCCGCCATGCATTTCCCATGGAAAATTTGAGAAAATCCCTTATACCTTTTGAATATGATGACGGTTAGTTCTGAAAATTTGGCATCTGGTTCGGACCGAAAGCGCCACCTTTGGGTGAAGAATGAGCGTTCGGCCATGCTTAGCTTACTTTTGCGCTAAAAAAAAAAAAACTGTAATTTTTTTTTTTTTTTTTTTTGTGGCGGAATTTATGAGCATGCATCTGCCGCTTGTAACTCAGGGTAAATTATCACTAAGGAGCTGTAAACTTCGACTCTCTCGGGCTCTACGTTGACCCTCCTTTTTTCGAGGCTGGTTTACACACTTGCGACTGCTTACGACAGAGTCTTGTACACACTGGCGCCGTCTATCGGTTGAACACTCGCAATTTCCGTATTTCTTCTACATTTATTTTGGCTCACCTTTCTTTCTTTATGGACTCGAAAAGCTTTTGACAAAATTATAAATGACAATTTCTCCTAGATGGTACATGCTTGGTGACGTTGAAAAATGAATTCATTCCCTCGAAATACTCGAGAAGAACAATATAGCTGTAAGAGATCTGCGGAGATTATGGCACGATCGATAAGTTGATTGCATATACAGTGCCAAAGACTCTTATATTGGCGAGGAACGCTTTCAGTACGATATATGGCGCTGCATAACGATCTTGGCGTGACTGATTCAGAACGACCCTTTCGAAGCTTCGTAGGAACCAAAATGGCGATTGCCATGGCAACGAAGACCGATCGGCCAATCGCCTCGCTAGTTTTTGGTCGTCCGTAGGTTAGCCCATCTGTTTTTGTTCGGTTAGCGGGCAGGGAAGGCAATGACGCTACTTTCCCAGAATGCAGTGATCTTAGTTCTTGGCAGACGCCCTACCGGAGGGCAGCGCCGAAACGTCTGGCCGCCCATACCTGCTGACGAAGGGTGGTGTCCCTGGTCCTGCTGAACGCGACCACTCGCGGGGAGGACCGACTTCCGGACGCGGGCACTCGAAGCGCCGGCGCGCTGAACTGGTTGCGGCTCAGGTCCGAGGCGTCGTCGGCAATCACGAGTGCCAGCTGCCCGAGCTCCAGGTCGTGCACGTGCAGGGCGTGGGATAGTGCACTCGCGGTGGTCAGCGTCACGTTTCTGTTCACCAGAGACATGCTGGAGACGCTGTTCAGGGACGTTCCAACCACGAGCAGGGGGCTGGTGCTCTTGAAGTAGTCTGTGTACTGCTGCGCCACGACATCTGCGTTCGAGATAAAGTGTTCATTCATTCGTTTATTACTGGTTTTATGGGTGTGTATACCAAAAAAGTTCGAGACGACTGCCTACGTGTAAAAATGCCAAAGCATTCCTACACGCAACGCATTCCTACAAGCAGGCGCGCCACGTCTTCCTTTTTCACACAGCGCTCCGGCGGGGACATCGCGCTCCCCTACTGCGCAGGCGCGGCGCCCCCCCCCCCCCCTCCCCCCTCGGCTCCACGGCTTCCGTGATGATGCATCTGCGTTACTCTGCTTTTCTTTGCGTTTCAGTTTTTTCTGAGGCGCGTCCGCTTTGGCATTGAGCGGCCCCGGCGGCTTCTGTGGCGAAGCGTCTGATATGACGCGTCGCAGCCAATGGGAATTTATTCCTTGTTTCGCTGCTACGGACTACAGGCTTCGCTCCATGGGACTGGGGAATTTAGGTGCCGTTTTTCGCGGCTTCAAAAGCTGATAACGCTGGTTGGCTCCATGGAACACTTAATGCTGTCGCATTAATAGCGGCCCCAGCGGCTTCTGTGGCGAAGCGTCTGATATGACGCGTCGCAGCCAATGGGAATTTATTCCTTGTTTCGCTGCTACGGACTACAGGCTTCGCTCCATGGACTGGGGAATTTAGGTGCCGTTTTTCGCGGCTTCAAAGCTGATAACGCTGGTTCGCTCCATGGAACAGTTAATGCTGTCGCATTAATAGCGGCCCCGGCGGCTTCTGTGGCGAAGCGTCTGATATGACGCGTCGCAGCCAATGTGAATTTATTCCTTGTTTCGCTGCTACGGACTACAGGCTTCGCTCCATGGGACTGGGAAATTTAGGTGCCGTTTTTCGCGGCTTCAAAAGCTGATAACGCTGGTTCGCTCCATGGAACAGTTAATGCTGTCGCATTAATAGCGGCCCCGGCGGCTTCTGTGGCGAAGCGTCTGATATGACGCGTCGCAGCCAATGGGAATTTATTCCTTGTTTCGCTGCTACGGGACTACAGGCTTCGCTCCATGGGACTGGGGAATTTAGGTGCCGTTTTTTCGCGGCTTCAAAAGCTGATAACGCTGGTTCGCTCCATGGAACAGTTAATGCTGTCGCATTAATAGCGGCCCCGGCGGCTTCTGTGGCGAAGCGTCTGATATGACGCGTCGCAGCCAATGGGAATTTATTCCTTGTTTCGCTGCTACGGACTACGGGCTTTCGCTCCATGGGACTGGGGAATTTAGGTGCCGTTTTTCGCGGCTTCAAAAGCTGATAACGCTGGTTCGCTCCATGGAACAGTTAATGCTGTCGCATTAATAGCGGCCCCGGCGGCTTCTGTGGCGAAGCGTCTGATATGACGCGTCGCAGCCAATGGGAATTATTCCTAGTTTCGCTGCTACGGACTGCAGGCTTCGCTCCATGGGGACTGGGGAATTTAGGTGCCGTTTTTCGCGGCTTCAAAGCTTGATAACGCTGGTTCGCCTCCATGGAACAGTTAATGCTGTCGCATTAATTCCATACAAAAATGTCCTCTGGTCGGCTATAGAAATTCTTTGTATGGTCGGCTTTAGCTATTTGGCCCGATTAGCTAAAGAATATTCTATGGCTCTCTTTAGCATTTTTTATGGTCGCCTTTATGGGCCTCTTTAGCTTTGTCTATGGCCCTATCGCTGTGCAGCCATAGCGCTCTTTAGCTTGTCTAATGGTTGGCTGACTTCTCTAGGCTTACCCTATGGCTCTCTTTAGCTAGCAAACTGTAAAAAAAAAAAAGTTTTTTTCTTTAAAAAGGCCTCTGACACGCCCAAAAACAAAATTTTTTTTCATGCTAAACGTTGCAAGGGCATATCAGGACATCACAAAAAAATTGTTCACTATAGAGTTGCGTATTTTTTTTTATAAAAAATAGAAATACCAGGCCCAATTCAAAGTTCCCGCCGTGCACCTGTGACGTAACAGTGTACCGCCAAGGTGTCGGGGCGGTCAGAAGGGAGGCATCGCCGGAAGTCACGTGAGTTGTATCCCCCTCGTGCCTACCGCGAGCGCGTGTACTATTTTTTTAATATTTTGTTATCTCCGCACCTCCGCGAGCGATCCAAGCAGACAAGGTTTCTTTTATTTGCATTTTCATCGCTTAATTGCTGTAAAGGTAGAGGAAGCGGAGTCAGTGAATTGACGTGATCAACTACATGTCTAGAAGATGCTGTGTGAGGGACTGTCCCGGTTTTCAGCAACTGAAGAAGAGATCACCACTGCATGCATTTCTGAGAGACATACATCGGCCGCATGAGCACCCAGTAAACAAATTCTACTCATGCTCTAGACAAAATACGTACTTTGTGTCGACGTTACTGTACTTGGTAACCTCACCAGTTATTAGCTTTAGACGGCAGGCATCTACAGCGGAGAGTATCCGATGATTCAACGACCAGGTGTCTAAACCTTCAGCAATGCGATCGGGCGTGTCGTA
>JABSTQ010002149.1:0-21434 GCA_013358835.2 Ixodes persulcatus | reverse complement strand
AAGAAGAACTTCTAGAAAATGCCTAAGCCATTGTACCAAAACTAAGATATCAACAAAATACTTCAAAAATATGCTATATCAAAAATTTGTAAAAACAAGAGAAACTGAAAAACTTCAAAGTTTTAAACGTTATCACAATCCATTAAACAAAGAAATTCGATACGCCCGAGAACGATATTTTGCTGATATTTTTTAGCATGTCATAACAGAAGTGATATCCTATGGAAAAAACTAAACTCAGTTTTAAATCGTACATGTACTCCAAACCATAGAAAAGATAAGCTACAATGGTAACGATGTGACAGGCCAAGCGTTAGCAAATCTATTCAATGAGTATTTCGTTAGTTTAAGCAAAGAAAGCCCTGAATTAGATGTTTCCAAGCTTATAAATTCTCGAACTGCGCGTCCATGTTTCTTAGCCCTGTTACAGGCACAGATGTAGTTAGCGTATTTAATGCATTAAAAATAGTAAAAGTTGTGACTGTGATGGTTGCGTGATCCTTGCTTGACGCATATATTTAACCTTTTGTCTTTTAAACGGTGTATTTCCCAAGCGGATGCAATTGGCGAAAGTTGCAGTTTTATATAAGAAAGGTAATAAAAATGAATTGGGAAACAACCGACCCGTTTCAATTTTGCTAGTATTCTCGAAGGGCCTCGAGAAACGTTTGTTAATTCAAATGACAGCGTTTGCAGATAATCATAGCTTTATCTGCGCATCTCAATTTGGCTTCCGCAAACAAAGGCCAACTGAACTTGCTCTTCTTGAACAAAAAGAATATATTCCTAAAAATGGCGAAAATAAAAAAAAAACTAACGCTTGGCTCGTTCATTGACTTTACAAAGGCTTTTGACTATCTTGATCATGACTTGCTTATTAAGAAGTCAGAAATGTATGGATTTCATGTTCAATCATCAGCACTTATTAATTCATATCTGTCTTATCGTAAACAATATGTACATATCAACGGTCATTCATCAGTAGTAAATCAATTAGATCAGGCGTTCCTCAAGGAAGCATCCTTGGACCATTTTTATTCAACCTTTATGTAAACGACGTCATAATATATGCCAAACAGCGAAGTTCATAATTTATGCTGACGACACCACTTTATTGTTTACTGGTGATACCGCCACCGAACTCATAGATAACGCGAATGATGCACTCAGGCAACTCGAGAGGTGGAGTAAAAGTAACGCTTTAAAAGTGAACGTAAATAAAACTAAAGCATTTTATTCCGCCCAAGGAATAAACGAGTAGATATAACCAATGCAATTTTTTTGAACTCCACTAAAATAGAATTAGTTTCAGCATTTAAACCTTAGGTATATCTTTCTCGGAGACTATGTCGTGGGATGATCATATTAATTTCATTTAATCCAAATTATCCAGCGTTGCTGGCCATTTAATATACCGCACTAAGCATATCTTGCCACGTAGAATAAAACTGTTACTATATTATTCTTTATTTTATTCCCACATAAACTATGGTCATTTATATGGGGTACAACCAACACTTACCAATTTCAAAAGATATTCGTATTTCGAAAAGAAATCTAAGAAGTATTTGTAATGTTTCACTGGAATACCCGGCAGATTTGCTTTTCAATGAACTTGGTGTAATGAAAATTTTGGATTTGTTTAGATATCGCCTATGCTTAAAATATAAAATTGAACAAAATATGCACTACGAAATCTTGAAGAGTTCTCAACTCTAAAAGAAGAGAATACAGTTATCAAGCACGTATATTGTTACCCTGGCAAGTGCCTTTCTCTAGAACTGATTACGGTCGTCAAACCATAGCTCACACACTTCCACAATTCTGAATCACCTTTGTACAAATCACATAGAACTTGATAACTTACCAGTGGGCGGTCTGCGGGAAATGATGCTCTCTAGCCGGAACGACCATGACTGAAAGATGCTTTTGAATGTTTTATGTTTGTATTTCTTATACGAGAGTGGTTTTGTGCAATGTGTGTTTTTCTTGTGGGTGTATTTCATGTGTTTGCGTTCGAAAACACTGCGGCAGTGTCCTCTTATAGCGCTCGACTTAGTTTCTAATATACGTGCAAATGATTCTTCCGTGTAAAAATAATTTTGATTTTTTTTTTTTTTTTGCTGTTTTGGCCGTTGCTGATGTCGTGATGTCGTGGGGGCTTGGGACTAGTCAAGCTGTGCTAACAGCTTTTTTTTCAAGCCGCCCTCCAACCTGTACTTTGTTGGTAAATAAACTCCTATTATTATACTCCGTTTCACCTTATGTTGTACCGCAGCGAAGGCTAGAAGCGCGAGCTCATAGCGTTGGCAGCTGCCCTTGGTGCACGAGAGCTTGTGCTGCCGAGATGTGCCTTAGAGCAAGGAGCTCGCGCTTGTAGCCTTTCTTGCGGTACAACACAAGGTGAAACAGAGTATAGAACCCTCAGTTGGGAAACTCACCGTTGAAACATGGCCGCTGGCGTCCACCGAGACCGAGCTAAATACGACAACAGCGCTACCCTTTATCATTTGTCTTACAATGGTCACCTTGAACTTTCAGACGCATGTTTTTGCGTAAAAACCAACGGGAAAAAACTCTTTTTGTAGTAGCTTTTATTAGAGTTTAGTACAAATTGAGGGCGCTTGATGTTTTTAAAATATTTAGTTTGCAAGGTTTTGTGGCACAATTAATATTGTTTTTATACAACCATGCCCCAGCGGTGATTTCAGGTAGCGCGTCCCGACCTAGGTGCATTTTAGCTTCGGTAACAATTCGCGGCGCGTCCGCTGGGGAGACGGGGGTGGCGCCCCTTTAACCTCTACCACCCTATCTGTTTCGGCGCCATAATGGCCGATTAAAGCCAAACTAGAAGTCACGTGCAGTTCCTCGAGTGGCCGCTGCGGGAGAAATGGCGGCGTTGTTATCGCAATTAGCTCGGTTCTGGTGGACGGGTCGGTGTCACTTTTTCAGAGCAGTCTCTATGGCAGTTTCCCAACTGATTGGTTTAGTAACGTTGAAGCGAGCGAACCGAGTGGGCCAGCAGATAAGGAAGGACGCGCGTGCGCATTGCGCGGGTCTCGGCACCAGGCGCCGCGCCGTTAGGGAGCGCGGCGATGCAATTCGCTCGGCGCTCCCGTGTTGTCCAGACCTTTGCTCACGACTGTAAGTGTAGCAACATTACTCGAAAACATTTCACCAGCGGGACTAGAATGCTTTCGCATTCCTACACGTAAGCAGTATTAAGAACAAGCAGCCGCGTAATCTGGAGCCAATTATAGGCCGCCAATGCTTATCAGAGCTAGACGTCGTTATTGGTTCGTCTATCCTCGTCATTGCAGCGATTGGACACGAGCCACTGCCCGAATGCTCCTCGAGTTATTGATTATCGTGAGCCCAAATCGAGTGCTCGTGCAATGCTCGGGTCCAGTATACGAGCCGCATTCAAATATTGCCACGCGGGGACTACGCCAACACTACGACCTCTAAACTAGGTAGTGAAGATTTGCCAAGAGATTGAAAGAAAACGCTCGTTTTTATTGTTGAAATTACACCGCAATAAAGACGTTTCTTGGTCAGCGGCGTTGCGCGCGAGCAATATTCAAGTATTCATAATGCAGGTAAGCTCCTGTGAAGTGAAACACATTCCAAGCGAATATCATTGCAGGGCCCCTTTAAGACCGACTGCATTACGACCTCTCGCGTTATCTTACGAGCAGAATGCGATGCCACACTGGTGCCGTCATTGAGGGGACCCTGGAATTGCATTTCACTAGTGTATAGGTTTTTCGGGGTATTTATGATATGAAATGTACTATCTATGAGAAATGCTAGTTTATGACAGTGTCGAAAATTTATAGAGCGAAGAAAAAAGAATGATGCGCGAAAGGAAAGGAAATAAACGGAGATGCGAAGCGTTCGACTCCCGCGTAAGCAGTTGCACGTCTGCTAAACCAGCCGGGCGTACCTTTAGGCAACGTAGTGGGGCTCTCGGAACCTGCTCCGTCGGGCGACTCGTGGGGTCGTCGTGCCGGCGACGTGAGGTGGCGCTCCCTGGCTGCAGGTATAAAGGACCCCTCGAGTCTGAACCCTTCCCTCACCCTGGGGGAGCTGGGCATGGACTCCCTCGTGGGCGTCGAGGTGAAGCAGACCCTCGAGAGGGACTACGACCTCAACCTGTCCATGCAGGAGATTCGGCAGCTCAGCATCGGTCGACTCAAGGAGATCGGCAGAGGGGCCGCGGCCGGAGGCTCCGCCGCACCCAAGCGGGCAGGTGAGCCTTTCCCTCTCTCACAACACGCGGAAGCGTTAAGGGCGGCAAGACCGCCCGTTTGGTCGAAGCAAACGGACATCCAATTAGAGGGGCACTCCGGCAATGTTAACGCGGAATGTGTTTAAAGGCTGGGATCCCCGAGGAAATTGCGACTGCAAGCCGCAGAAACCGTTGCGAAACGTGTTACACAAACCTCGGAGGGCAATCTGTACAAAAAAACATATTGTCGCGGTGCTGACCAAACGAACAATAAATAAGCTGGAAGAAATAAACGTTTAACAGGGCGAACTTGAGCACAAAACAAAAAGAAAACAGAAGATAACAACAAGCGTCGCGGGCATCGAAGTCGGCGTAAAAGCAGGATTGAGCGCTGGCGAAGAACTGACTGCGGCTAACAACGTGGTGCCCCTTATGTACGTACACGCGCGGGCTTCATAAAAAATCGGCGTAAAAGGTTCTGTGCATAGAACATTCGGACCTCGAATAAAGAACAGTTTTCTCGAATTCACTAGAACGCGACATTTACAGAAATAACCTAAATGCGCGTCAGCTCCCAGGCATCGAACTTCGAACCACCATTCGGCCACGGGTGCGCTTGGTCAGAGACGCGCGTGGCATTTTTCCCCTTTAAAAAGAGCATGGTCTCGATGCAACGTGCAAGGAAACAAAAGGGAGCGAAACGAACAAAAAAAATGAAAAACAAAATACGGAGGTTGGTAAAACACAGTCGTATCAAGCGTAGCGCGGGATCACAGTCCGCAGTTTTATCGTGCGCAGTACAGCTTGAGGCGCACGACGTAGACGACTTCAGGTCGTGGTGGGCGGCGAGATGATGTTCTCGTGCCGTCGGGCATTACCTCGTAGTTCAGAACTTCGAATCACCGAATCACCTTCTAGGGTCAGAAGTAGCGCTTCAGGAGTTTCTCGCTTAGACCGCGACGTCGTATTGGGGTCCAGACTTACACACGGTCTCGGGGCTTGAAGAGAACGTCGATCCGACGAAGGTTGTATCAGGTAACGTCGAGATGTTGTTGACCTTGAATCCGGATTCGGGCGAGCTGGCGAACTTCTTCGGCTCGTTCAGCAACCACCTGGGCGTCCTGGCTTTCAGCAGGCGGTCCGTGGGGCAGCATCGCGTCGAGCGGCAGCGGCAGTGGCAGCAGGTTACGCTGGAACCGAAGCGACGTTTTTTCGCCATTGCAGTTTGCGGCAGTGCTGTTCTTCAACCCTCACCGTTGCGACAGCATCAGTCTGAGTCATCTCCGGTGCTGGATTTCCGTTGCCCGGCGTCGTTCGTGGCGAAGCATTATCACGGCGAGGGAATCGGCTGCCCGCATCGGTGTACGCCCGCCTGTTTGAGCGGTGATTGGTCTGATGCCATTGACCTCGGCTGCATCGGCAGTATAAAGACAGCGTTTCTCGGCCCTGAGGGACGATTTTTGGAGCAAAAAAAAAACGCCGTGGAGCGTACGTCACCCCGGTCGGTCAGAATCACGTTTTCAGTCGGAACGTAGACAGTCGCGCAGCGCTCCGTGCGTGCCTAAGCCGTCGCTTCGAGTTGTTTCGCTTTTGGAAGGCAGGCAGAAGTCACGGGATTCAGTCAGGTTTTCGAGTCGTTTCGCTTTTACAGTTCGGACACGCATCTTGTCCATCTAGTATCTTTTCGCTAAGGGCAGCCTGCAGTTTTTTTTTTTTTTTTTTTTTTTGTGAGGCCGCAAGCTAGGAGGTCCTGTGCGGAAGGAGCTGCAGACAACGCAGTCAAGAGCGGAAGGGGATGGCCGCCGCTTCGGGAGGCGCGTCTGCAAGACCTTGCCGGACACATCAAATCCCGGCCTTACCGGCAACTCCGGGACGGCAGCACCGAAAAAGGGACTGCCACGCCAGCTCTCCACCCTCGTCGGTCATGTCGGATGCATCTTTCTCCGACGTCGAGTCATGCATGGAAGATGAGGCGATACCCTTGACCAGTGGCAGGGACGACACCGACGACGGTTTCATCCCCGTAAGTTCCAAGAAAAGTCGGCGAGCCTCGACAAACAGCGGCTGACACCGTGGTCTCCTGGGGGTCCCGCACGTCATCTAAAAACGCGGCCAATGGACACAGGGTGCTATTCCGACCGACAGACAAAACCAGCGTCCGGGCGCTCAGCAGACCTCATTTGAATGCCCTCTTTGGCTCCGTTGCTTCCCAACAAGTCAAGGAGATAAGGGTCAACGGCAGGAAAAATTTGATAGCGGTCGACGTCCTGACGGAAGAAGCTGTGCCAGCGCTCCTTCAAATTCAAAAGATCGGTGAGACGCCAGTCGACGCACGCGTACCCTGGAGGGTCCGCCACACCGCGGGAGTCGTCCGTGATGTAGACCAGGCACTGACGGATAAAGAAATTCTTGAAGCCCTGCGGGCCCCGGCTCACCAAGTCCTCGACGTGCGGCGACTGGGGAAGAGCTCCGCAGTCCGAGTCACCTTCGCAGGCAAAGACCTGCCACACTACGTCCACATGGGGTACGTACGTCACCCAGTCACGCTCTACGTGGCAAGACCACTGCAGTGCTTTCGATGCAACAGAATCGGACACGTGGCAGCGGCCTGTCAAAAGGAGCAGACGTGCGCCAAGTGCTCGGGCGGGCATGAATCCACGGCGTGTGACAGTGAAACTTCTCGCTGCATCAACTGCGGAAAGGGCCATGCAGCAACTTCCGGCCAGTGTCCAGTCCTGAGGAAAGAACGCCGTGTGTGCAAGATGCGCGCCAGAATGGCGTACACCCACGAGCAGAACACCGGCAAGGGTCACCGAAACGATGCGCAAGCAGCTGACACAGAACGTCGCAAGATGAGGTCCCAACAGAGGCTATCCTTAACAGATTTCCCGCCACTGCCAGGGAGTCAGACCGAAGGGAGGGAGAAAAGGAGGGACCATGATACCACTCACCCTCCAAAGAAGAAGCACAGCCGCGGTCTCCATCCTGACGACACTACGCTAGAGGACAAGGGCCGCCGCTATGCCAATGTCGCACGAAAGGCTCAGGACAAAGCTCCCGCGACGATGGAGACAGCTGACGTCGCCTTGCTCCGAATGGTATCACGCTTGTTTCGCGCAGTAAGGCAGCTGGCCCAAGCACGGGGCCACACACCAGAAGCAAAGTTCGCACTGGAAGTTCTTGACGCCGTCAGCGAAAGTCTCGAGGCTATCGCCCCACAGTCCGCCTGAGCACGCACCATGCGCTCACAACACCAATCTCCCACAACAGTAACCCGTTGTCCTAAAGAAGAGCCCCACCCTAGGCGGTTTGATTGATTGATTGATTTGAGTTTTATGGCGCGAGAGCTACCAGGGCCAAAATGCGCCAAGTGCGTAAACTATTGCAGAAACAAGGGTTGAAGAAACAGAGCTATAGTAGCTGATGATCTAATAAGACTATGAACATGAGTCGTGTATCACATAAACATGAGTTCTGGGTATAAAAAATTACTATGTCTATGAATTACACTGACCATAATCTACAACATTTTAAAATATCTACAATGGGAGTGATATATTTTATGAATAAAAGTTACAAACGGTGCATGTAGCCGGTTACTTTAAGAAATTCTAAAACGCGCCGAAAAGGGACTAGAGGTTGATCACCGAGAAGGAAGGCAGGGTGAAACGGGAGATGATATCTAAAAAGTTCTGGAAAACATGCCCGTCGCTGTTCATGTAGGTGCCTGCAATTCCACAAGATGTGTAACACAGTCACCACTTTGCCGCAGTGCTCACACTGTGGAGCATCTTCACCACAAAGCAAATGCAGATGTGTCAAGCGCGAGTGGCCAATCCTCAATCGGGACATCAAAACTTCATGGAATCGATTCTTGTGATGGGAACTCTCCCACACCTCCAAACAAGGTTTGATAACGTGTAGTTTATTGTCAATTTCCCTATCCCATTCTGACTGCCTCACCTTATTAATTGCTCGTCTGAAAACTGGCTTAAAATCTTCATATGGCAGTTTAAGGGATATTTTAATGTTATCCTTGATAGAGGCGGCTAGCTTATCTGCCCCTTCATTACCGATAATTCCTACATGGCTCGGTACCCAGCAGAGTTTAATATCGAGTCCAAGTAGGAGAGCACGGTGCATCTTTACACGCACTTGTTGTGTAAGCCAGTTTTTTGCGTTGGTAAGAGAGCAAACCGAGAGCAGGGCACTCTGAGAGTCAACAAACAAAATAGCTTTCATCACATGATTCTCTAAGATATGTTCAAGGGCCATCATTATACCATAAAGCTCAGCAGTAAAAATACTTGCAATGCTATCGATACGTCTTGCTTTCTTGTACTGTGGTGAAAACACTGCAGAGCCTACGTAGGATGAGGTTTTGGCACCATCGGTATAAAATTGTAGGTAATCTTGATATTTCTCCAGCAATGCTAAAAACTCCTGCTGAATCACAAGAGGTTCGACTGATTTCTTATGAAATTTGGCCAGTGACCAGTCGCATGAGACTTTTACTGCACTCCAGGGAGGAATGCTCTCGACCCTTGTAATCATGCTATTCTCAGGGATTGTTAGCTGAAGTGAAGTTGAAATACTTTGAAGCCGAAAGCTTAATGGTCGCACAATGCTTGGCTTGTTCTCAAAAAGTCGTAAGAGAGAAGAAGTCTGTACACAGCTAAAGGCGGGATGTGCAGGGTCAGATTTAACTTTGGATCCATAACAAAGGGTAAGATATTGTCTCCTTTTTCCTAAAGAAATTTGATAAGTATCTGCATACAAGCTCATTATAGGCGAAGTCCGAAAAGCACCTGTAGCAAGTCGAAGGCTAAGATTGCGGACAGGATCTAGCATTTTCAAAACAGATTCCCGTGCTGATCCATACACAATTGCACCGTAGTCCAGACGGGAACGAACCAGGGCATTGTATAATCGGACGAGACATCGCCTGTCAGACCCCCAAGACATGTGGGAAAGTACTTTGAGGATATTAGACGCTTGCAGGCACTTCTTCTTCAGTTCCTTGATATGGGCCAAAAACGTAAGTTTCTTGTCAAAAACAACTCCTAAAAATGTGTGCTCTTGCTTTACAGGTACAGATATACTATTGAGTTGTAAACTGGGTTCAAGTGAGAGGCCACGCCGCAGGGAAAAGGGCACGCATACTGTCTTTTCAGGAGAAAATCTAAACCCATTTTCATCGGCCCATTTACTCATTTTATTTATAGAGACCTGCAGTTGGCGCTCGCAACTCGAGAGGTTGCAGGAAGAAAAGGAAATCTGCACATCGTCTACATATAACGAATAGGAGACAGATGGTGGTATCGCTGCAGCCAGGCTGTTTATTTTCACTGCAAACAGAGTAACGCTCAATACACCCCCTTGGGGGACCCCATTTTCCTGAAGAAAAACATCAGAGAGCGTGGAGCCAAACCTAACCTGAAAAGTTCGGTTAGTAAGAAAATCTTGTATGCAACGCAGCATTCGGCCACGGATGCCATACATGTGCAAGTCCTTGAGAATCCCATAACGCCAAGTAGTGTCGTAAGCCTTCTCTAGGTCGAAGAATACCGACACACAGTGCTGTCGATGTACAAAAGCTTCACGTATGGAAGTTTCCAGGCGAACAAGATGATCTAAGGTTGAGCGACCCATTCTAAATCCACATTGATTCGTATCTAAACATTTTTCAGCCTCCAAAAAGTGCACTAGTCGCCTATTTATCAGCCTATCGTACGTTTTCCCAAGACAACTGGTCAGCGCAATGGGACGATAACTCATAGGCAGTGAAGAATCTTTACCGGGTTTCAGCAAGGGAATTTTATGCGCACGTTTCCAGCACTGAGGAAAAACAGAAGCTCCCCACAAATGGTTAAAAAAAGTCAACAGATGTCCTAGGGATTCACGGGACAAGTGCCGCAACATTTCATATTTAATTATGTCAGGTCCAGGTGCAGATCCCTTTTTTGTTGCAAGGGCCACCTCAAGTTCACACAATGTGAAAGGCTGGTTATATTCTAGAGCATCTGATCCAGACATAGCAATTGGCTGGTTTTCCGCTATAGCCCTGAATTTCTGAAATTTGGCAGTGTAACAGGATGAACTAGAAACTTCTTGAAAATAATTTGCAAGACAATTTGCCTGGCCCTTTAATGTTGGCACAGCTGAGGGTAAAAGAGGTATCCTAAAAGAAAAATAGTTGCCCCGAATTTTTCTCGCTCGGTCCCACACCTCTTTTGAAGTAACAAAACTGTTCACTTTTGAAACATACTTCATCCACGAACACCTCTTGGCTTGCCTCCTTGTCCAACGAGCCTTTGCTTTACATCTTTTTAATTCAATCTTGTTCCTGGTACTTGGGTAGCGACAAAACGTGCCCCAGGCCTTGTTCTGAGACTTACGTGTGGCAGTACGCTCCTTGGTCCACCAAGGCTTGCACCGCTTCGAAAGATTCCCTGATGTTTGTGAAATAGAAATAGATGCAGCATTTATGATTCGGTCAGTAATGTACAAGGTTGCATTTTCAGGCGACATGGATAAAAATTCGGTAGAGTCAAGTACCGCTTCCAACGCAAAAAGAGCCCAGTCCGCCTCATCCAACTTCCACCTGGGGATGCTGGTTCGAAGAGAAGGGACTGATGCCATACTTTCTAAAATCACAGGAAAATGGTCACTTCCAAAGGGATTGTCTAAAACCTTCCATGAAAAGCATGGAAGTAAAGATGATGATGAAAGAGACAAATCTATGGAGGTGAAAGTATTATGAGATGCACTAAAAAAAGTTGGATCACTTCCATTTAAAAGGCAAAGGCCAGATGATAACAAAAATCGTTCAATGACCCCACCACGAGAGTCTTGGCGGGTACTGCCCCACATGGGGTGGTGCGCATTAAAATCTCCTAAAATCAAAAAAAGGTTGTGCAAGCTGACTAACGAGACCTTGAAGGTCCTGTAGATGCAGTGCAATATTTGGTGGTAGGTAGATTGAAACCAGTGTAATAAGGCGGTCCAGAAGAACACGAACTGCCACTGCCTCCAGCGAGGTCGTGAGAGGAACTGGAGCACAGGCTAGACCGCCCTGGACAACAACAGCCACTCCACCAGATGAGTTGCTAGATGATGCACGGTCCTTTCTGAAAACTTGATGGCGGCGTAAAACTTTTTCATGCGTGTCCCTAAGATAAGTCTCCTGCAGGCATATGGCCACAGGTCGAATCTCATCGAGAAAAAAATTTATGTCATCAATATTAGAAAAAAGGCCGCGACAATTCCACTGCATAATACAATACTTTGCCATTTAGAGATAAAAATGTATATACACAAAAAGTAACTTAAAAGAGAGATTTTAAGGTTTAAAATCTATCTTAACACGTGGCGTGCTCTGTTTTTAGGAGGGTCTTTCTGCCTCCAAGTGGGCTCACTGGCGACAGAAAGAGGGGACTCTGATCCTGAGAGGGGAGTATCCTCCTCGGACCTGGGCCCGCTTTCGTCCATAGGCTCGTCTGTTGCCACCGGCAGCTGACCCTTGGAGGTCGACTGCTTCGGCGGCTCCCCGGGCTTCCTCTGGGGAGCAGAGGTGCGAGGGGGTACCCCTCGGCCCTTAGGGGTCGAAGTGGCAGGTGGAGCAGAGGGGGTGAGCCCCTGCCCTGAGGTGGATGCTAAGGAGGCAGCATCCACCTTACGATTCGGAAGTGGTGCCACTGGCAACGCTCCCGAGGACGAAGGAGACCTCGACGGGAGGCGCAGATCGTCCGTAGACGTCTGCGTTCCAGTCGAAACCATTGGCCGTACCGGTCCCCTGCATACGGCCTCGGCATAAGAGCCTTTGGAAACAAAGGCGAAGCGCTTCTAAGCATCACCGTATGAAACGTTCTCGGTAACCTTCAAGGTGAAGATTTCTTTCTCTTGTTTCCATAATGGGCAAGATCGGGAGTACGCTGGGTGCTTACCGCTACAGTTAGCACACTGGGGCTCAATCTCACAAACATCAGCGACGTGCTCCTTGTTAGAACACTTGGCACAAGTGTCACTTCCTCGACAGTTCCGTGACCCATGGCCAAACCGCTGGCACGTAAAACACCGCTGAGGGTTTGGCACAAAGGGGCGGACGCGGCACTGGAGATATTCTGCCTTCACAACTTCAGGAAGTGTGGTTGACTCAAATGTTAGGATGATGTCTTTGGTCTTGCGTTCAACACCATCGCGGCGAAGGGTAATACGCCGAGCAGCAATTACTCCCTGTGTAGAAAGGCCATCAACTACTTCGGTTTCTGTACTCTCAAGCAGGTCGTCTTCTGAGATCACCCCTTGAATTGTATTGAGTGTTCTATGAGGTGTGACAGTGACTTTGTAATCAGTCACGCAGTTTAGTGCTAATAGTGAATCACTTTGTTGCTTACAGTGTATCTCCACTAGGAGATCACCAGATGCCATCTTTTTTGCATTGTAGTTCTTCCCAATCACTCCTTCGAGAACTTTTGAGATGAGAAAAGGGGACAACTTGCCAAGAGGTTTTTCATCCTCTGAGTGCATGACAAGAAACTTGGGGAACTTTGAAAATGTGTAGGTTGTTTTTCTATGCGTAGTGCTTCGGTGCGGACCTTTTTCGGGGCCCGATCAAAAGTTTTTTTTGCTTGAGAACCCATATAAATGGGAGAAAGATTCAGTGCCCGGGTGCACCGCACACCACGGAGCCCAACAAGGGGGTAGGTAATGTGCCATAGCAAGATGGGCTTGGCTGACACAATTACTCTACCAGTGCTGCCTGGGCACTATACCCTAGTGTGGTAGCAGGGACAGGTCCTGTTTCCACTCAAGGTTGGCCCTTGCCACCTAAGAAGGAGAAAAAGGAAGGAAGAGAGTGTAGGAGAAAAGAGAACGAGGTGGAAGGAGAAGTGAAAAAAGGAAGAAGAGGATAGAAGAGGCGACTGACTGAATCATCCAGGTCGGGCCAAGCCTGGACACCCGTCTACGAGAAGCAGGGGCCGAAGCGGTGTATTGCCTCACCCGGGGGGCCCCGAAGGGTCCATACATACCCCGGGCTCAGCTCAACCACCAGGGTCCCCTTTTCCCCGGACACGGGTACGCCACGCACAGCCAGACGTGGGTGGGCGAACCCACATGGCTCGGGGTTCGTAGTGACGCCACTCACCAAGCACCTACTATGAAGTAGGTGCCTCCATCGTGCGGGTATGGTGGCCCACGTGGCTGGGGTCCGTGGTGACGCTACTCACCAAGCACCTAGCACCTAAGGTGCAGGCGCCCCCTGCGGGGCTCGGGGTCCGTGGTGACGCCACTCACCAAACACCTGCTTTACAGGTGCCCCCTGCGGGGCCGAATCAAAACAAAAGAAATCAAAGCAAATAACAAGAACGGTAAACTAAAGAGTCGGTTGGAACACAAAAGGTCAACAGTCCTATGGGGCGTAGTAAGACTACAGACGCACGACGTGGACGACTTCAAGTCGTGGTGGGTGGCGTGATGATGTTCTTGTTGCGTCGGGCATCAACTCATAGTTCAGATCTCCAAGCCAACGAAGTACCTTGTAGGGTCCGAAATACG
Source organism: Ixodes persulcatus (assembly GCA_013358835.2). Classification (NCBI taxonomy): domain Eukaryota; kingdom Metazoa; phylum Arthropoda; class Arachnida; order Ixodida; family Ixodidae; genus Ixodes; species Ixodes persulcatus. Next base: position 7,645 of record JABSTQ010002149.1, on the reverse strand, counting down.
GTTTCAGGAGTTTCTCGCTGAGACCACGGCGGCGAATCGGTGTCCAGACCCATACCCAGTCTCCGGGCTGGAAGTGGACGTCCCAACGACGAACGTTGTACCGGGGAGTGTCGACACGTTGTTGATCTTGAATTAGGAGTCGGGAGAGCTGGCGAACTTCTACGGCCCTTTGAGCAACCACCTGGGCGTCGGCGCTCCCATCGTCAGGTGGTTCGTGGGGTAGCATCGCGTCGAGTATGGTCGTTACTTTCCTGCCGTTCACCAGCTGAAACGGGGTTGCTCCTGTGGTTCCTTGCACCACCGTGTTGTAAGCAACCGTGACGTAGGGTAACACCTCGTCCCAAGTCTTGTGTCCTACGTCGACATACATGGAGATCATGTCGGCGATTGTTTTGTTTAGCCGTTCTGTTAGTCCATTTGTCTGCGGATGGTACGCAGTGGTTCGACGGTGGCAGGTGCCACTGAGACGAAGGATCTCCTGCGTCAGCTGGGCCATGACCGATGATCCACGGTCGGTAATGAGGACTTCGGGGGCGCCATGCTGGAGGACAATGGACTCGATGAAAAACTTGGCGACTTCAACAGCCGTACCTGATGAAAGGGCTTTCGCCTCGGCGTACCGTGTGAGATAATCGGTGGCGACGATTATCCAGCGGTTTCCCAAAGTTGACGGCGGGAAAGGGCCAAGTAAATCCATTCCGATCTGCTGGAACGGCGTGGACGGGGGAGAAATCGGATGCAGAAGTCCTGACAGTTCGTCGGCGGTTTCTTCCGTCGCTGACACTCGTGGCATGATCGAGTGTAGAGATGAACGGTCTTCGGTAGCCTCGGCCAATAGTACTTTTCTCTAATCCTGGCGAGCGTCCTGCTGTAGCCAAGGTGTCGAGCCATGGGGTCGTCATGGCATCCTTGGAAGATTTCTTCTCGAAGGCTGGAAGGAATAACCAACAGCCATGCTGTGCTGTGACTGACGAAGTTCTATTTGTACAGCACCCCTTGCCGTACGGAGAGGGTAGGCAGGGTTCGTAAGAAAGCAGGAGGAACCGTACTCGCTTGTCCCTCTAGGTGCTCGATGAGCGCTCGTAGTTCAGTGTCGTCTCGTTGGAGTTCTGCCATGTCGCTGACATCTAGAGCGCCGAGGAAACCCTCATCGTCGTCGTCTTTGATGCAGGCAGTCGGCGTTATTGTGCTTCCGGCCTGACTTGTACACCACGGTCATGTCGACCGCCTGCAGTTGTAGGCTCCACCGAGCGAGGCGTCCGGAAGGGTCCTTCAGATTCGCGAGCCAGCAGAGCGAGTGGTGGTTCGTGACGACACGAAAAGCACTTCCATGCAGATATGGGCGAAACTTTGTCATTGCGCAGACGACAAAAAGACACTCCTTTTAAGTCGTTGAGTAGTTCTTCTCCACCTTAGACAGTGTCCGACTCGCGTATGCGATGACTCGCTCTGCCCCGTCTTGCATTTGGACCAGTGCCGCGCCAAGTCCGGTGTTACTGGCGTCCGTGTGGATCTCTGTTTCAGCGAACTGGCCGAAATTGCCAAGAATCGGGGGCGTCTGGAGTCTATGTTTGAGCTCATCGAATGAGCGCTGGTGTTCTTTTGTCCATTCAAACTTCACGGCGTCCTTCGCGATTTTCGTCAGGGGTGCAGACAGCTTGGTGAAGTCCTGAACAAGTCGTCTGTAGTGGGTACAGAGTCCGAGTCCTTTAAGGAGACTTGATACGGCGACTGGTGGTCAGGGAGCGCGTCGTCGTCGGTAATAATGCGATGTTTCGCCATTGGTGTTTGGCGAACTTTCGAAGACGTGGCACAAGAGTCACTGTATTTGGCGAGGAGATCAATCAGTTGCCGGCGCTTAGGAGCTAGGAGTCCGGGGTTGATTTCGAGCGGCGGTGGTGACGTGCTCTTCTGCTGTGACGACGAGGTTTCCTCGGAGATTGCGGTGGTGACCACGGCTGGTGCCTGAAGCTCCTCGACGTGGCCCACGGTGGTACCCTTCGTTAGGTGCTGCGGCTCCTCTTGAAAGTTTGTCACGAGAACAGTCGTATGTCCTTCTTGGAGATCCATTACGCCTCGTGCGGCGCCAATTCCTTTTTCAAGGAGCAGCTGGACGCTGCCTTCCAGAAGAGCTTTAGCGTGCATGGCTGTTTCGGTTATGACGCTGACGAAAACACTCGACCGCGGAGGAAGGTTCACATGGTCGGCAATAACTCGGATCGCGGTTGACGTCGTGTTTGTCTCCACCGGCGGCAGAACAGGCTTTCGCAGCATCAACTGGTTTGCCCCGAGGTCGATGACGGCACCATACTCGCAGAGAAAGTGCATTCCGAGGATAACGTCCCTCGCGCTGTCTTGCAGAACGACGAACTTCACAGGGTAAGTCTCACCGTGGATCTCGACGCGGGCAGTGCATCTTCCGACTGGTGTAATGAGGTGTCCTCCGGCGGTTTGTATTTGAGGTCTATCCCGCGGCGTCATGACTTTTCGAGGGCGGCGGGAGAGCCTCCCACTCAGGACTAAGTAGTGTGTTCCGGTGTCCACGAGTGCTGCTGTGTCGTGGCCGTCAATGACGACGTTTAGGTTGTTGGACACCGTTGCAGGCGCGTCATTGGGATGCGTGGCGTCGAGAGAGTGGGAGCGCTCCGGCGTTCTTGGAAGTTCTTTACTTCGGTCGTCGTCGGCAACCCCAACTCCAGGCATTGCCGCACTTAGATTTCCCGGCGACGCAGCGGAGACAGGCTCTCTCGGCGAGGTCGTGGCGCTGGAGACACTGAACGTCGTGGCGATGGGGAGCGGGATTCACGGCGGAGTGACGGTGCTGAGGTGGGCGAGCGTCGGAGGTACTCCTCGTTGTCGTGAGGGCGTTCGCCGTACCTGGGGCGTGGGTCGTTCGGGTGGTACCCACGCAGCCCCAGTTGTCGGTAGGGGCAACGGCGGTAATATAGTCGGCTTCCCCACTGGGGTGGCACAGCGGGCGTCGATCGGCCGTCCTCCACACGTCGGTTTTTTCTTTTCGCAGCATGTTCTTGGCGGACGTGCGCCCGATCTTCTTGGCGTCGGGGATACTGCGGCGCTGGTGGTTCACGTCGGGGAGGCACCATGTACGGACGTGGGGCTGGTCGTGCTCGTCGAACCATTGCGGCGTAGGTTAGCGTCGGTTCCTCGGGGGCTGCCACGCTGATGGGAGCCTCCGGTTGGATGGCTCTCTGGACTTCTTCCCGCACGACATCGGCGATGAAGAGCGAGGCCGGGCGTGCAGCAGTGGGCAGCAGCTTCTTCAGCTACTCCTGGGCGACCTCACGGATTATGTCTCGGCTGCCGGGGAGGTTGGAACCAAAGTCGGATACGGATGTCGCCAGGCTAGTTACGCCATGGTGTCGCTGGTAGTGTCTGGCGCGCTCTTCTTGGGCCCGTTCCATATTTGTCGCCTCCATGACGAACTCCTCGACTGCTCTCGGCTGATTGCGAATAAGACCGCGAAACTTTCGCTCTTCACACCCCTCATCAGGTGGCGCAGCTTCTTCTCCTCTGTAGCCTGAGGGTCGGCGCGTGCGCTCTGGCAAAGAACACCCTCGACGAAGCTGGTGATGCTCTCATTTGGGCCTTGGTTTCTTGTTCGAAGGATGTCTTCGGCCCTCTCGCGTTGGTATTGGCTGGTGAACGTCTTCTTCAGTTCTTGCGTACACACCTCCCACGAAGTTAAAGACGCCTGGTGGCTTTCCAGCCAGTACCTCGCAGTCCCTTCCAGCGCGAATTAGATGTTCTGCAAGCAGTGCTCAGCTGACCTCCTAGTTATGGCGGGCCACACGTTTATAGTGTTGCAGCCAGTCCTCGATGTCCTCGTTGGCGTATCCGGGGAAAGGTGTTGGAGTTCTGGGTGCGACGGGCAGGTATACGACGGCAGGAGCGGCCGGGGTCTGGGCCTGGTCGGCCATCGTCATGTTCTTCGTTTCTTTGGTCTTGGGTGGCAAGGGTCCTAATTCCGGGGGTAGGCCAAGGTTGCGCGACTTGAGGGGATCTCGGTCTGGTCTTCGTTGGGTCCTCGGGAACTTGGGTTCTGACTTGCACTGCGGGATCTCGGAGGGGAGCGCTGCACGGACATGCGGTACCCCGCACCTCCACGAAAATGTCACGAATGAAGAGTTAATGAAACAAAGAATAAATGAGGAAACGAAACGTTTAATGGGGCGAGCTTGTGCCCTAAAATAAAAAGGAAACAGAAGATAACAGGAGAGCGTCGCGGGCGTCGAAGTCGGCGTAACAGCAAAATCGAACGCTGACGCGAAACTGACTGCGGCTCGCCATGCGGAGCCCCTTATGTACATGTGTGGTCTTCTGCAATAATCGGCGTAGGAAGTTCGACGGGTAGAACATTCGGACCTCGAACAAACAACATGATTCTCGAATTTACCAGAATACTAGATTGCAGGAATAAACAAAAGATGCGTCGCTCCCAGGAATCGAACCCTGGCTTTTCGCGTGGGTGGCTGGCGCAATAACCGTTAGGCCACGCGCGAGCTGCCTAGTTGGGCCGCTGCGCGCGCGGCAATATATCTAGGACTGGCGTGTCTGGAGCGTGTTTACTGTGTTTCCTCAAAGGTTTCGTTGACTGACGCAACTGTAATGCTACGGTTCTCTGCGATTCTGGTGGCGGCACAGCAGAGAGGATATAGCATGGGTAGGTGGATACAAAGACGCTCGTTCTGCGGTAGCTTTCCGGGCAGCTGGTCAGTCGAAAACAGAAACAGTTAATCAAAAGGCTGACTGTGAGCCATGCCTGCCAACGAAGTATTCACTTGTTTTCCTCGTATCAGTAAACTGAAACATAACCCCGGCTCCTTATCTGCTGGCAGAGCTAATCGCCTTTAAGCAAAGGTCTGATCAGCGCATGCTTGCGTAAGACTGCTAGGTATTGCAGAAACCGCGCGTCATTTCAACATTGTTTCGTACTGCGCAAGACGAGTATTCAGCCAGTGCGCGCTCTTCAAGCATTTGTTTTACCAACAGGTAAGTGAAGTAGAAATAGAGAGAAAACAATAACTGGCCTGCTCCATAGTAAAGCAGCGGCCTGCACTGCTTTGCTATGGAGCAGGGGCGGTTTGCGGTCAACGGAATAGCCTAGCAGACGACGCCCGCACCGGAAATAGCTTTGTGCACACCCGCCAACGAGGTAGAGGGGCTTAGAGTGATAAACCGGAAGTTCGGAAGTGGCACCCACCTGGTTGCCGCCATGTGTTACGCAAAAGTGACCACCTCTCACGTGACCTCACAAGAGCCTTGACGTCACCGGTAAGATGGCAGCGCCTAGAGATGGGGGATGCGAGTTTTTAGGTCCGCGATAGCCCTGATGTGCAGCTGCTTTCCAACGACTTTAGGGTTCTTCGTGCTCGCTGTCGCAGGTATAATGTGAAAATATAAAGGAATGGGACTTTATACCTTTTTTGGGCAAGATCGCTCTGGATCATCGTGTGAGACAGCATCAGCCGTATCGCCGTACCGGTGCTCGGATTCCCGGATGTGTTTGGGGAGCGACAGAACTTTAGAGTGCCTTTAACATAAAATTTTGGCATTCTCTTAGCTTTGTTTGAACATTGAAATGTCTGCGAGTTGATGCGAAATGTATGCGTCGAATGTAGGGCCTAGGGAAATTCGTTTCAGCCCTAGGTAACTCTATAATCACAGCAACTTCTAGCGAGGAAGCTCGTGTGTTTTTTACGTTTTGTACTAATCAACAATTTTACGTAATAACTTCAAGCATAAATTATTTGCATTTTTCTGTCTTCTTTTAAACGTTGGGATGTCTGAGATTTGGCCTAGGGGCAGTTGTTTCAGTCCTGTGTCACCGAATCACCATATCACCTTTTAGCGAGGAAGCTCCTGCAATCTTTATTGTTTTGTGCTAATCGACGATTCTTAAATTGATCGCAATACTTTTTTGAATTGAAAAGCTGGCGTTTTCTTAATTGACAAAGCATTCGAACTAATCATTCGGAAAAAATGGTCATTACCTATGTTCATAAAACAGTTTATTTGTCCCCTTGGAACTCAGAACACAGCAAGTCTTCACACTTTTGATTGATCAGTGCACAACATTTTGCATGTGATGTCCCTTAGAAATTATGATTAGCAGGCTCTGTACCTTGCCGATTGGTATCAATAGTTCACAGTAACCTACATGTGTATGATCATATTCCTCTTCCATGGTTGTCTAATCCACCATTCTAACTTCTGGAATCTTTAAAAAAATGCAGTCCCACTCTTTGGAGGTTTAGAGATGGAACCACACATATCAGCAATCCGTTAAATAAATGCAATGCAACTCGGAAATAGAGGATTGGCTGCACATTTTTCTCTTTCGTAGGATTTATTGCAGCAGTAATTTGTTTTCATCAAGAGTGCATTATCTTAGTCGGTCAATTATTTACTTGTTTAAGTTACCTGGACAAGAGGACTCATATTTACGTTCATCACTTGCCCGAAGAGCAGTTTTTTTGAAAAATATTGACTACCATTTCTTAGTCTCTTCAATAGACTTGTTTCAAAAGTGTGGCCCGCCTATACTTCGTTTCAACATGACTTGGTAACAAAAACCGCCACAGCCTTCTCGAGGCAATCAGAGAGACGGAGTGAAGCTGTGTGACAAGTCTGTGCAGATGAGCACTCTGATGATATGTTGTCATGTGCCTCTCTCCAACGTGCATATTGACTCACCGAGACTGTAGCCTTCGGCCTTTGCCAAATTATGATGATACGAATTACAGTAGCTACTACTCTAATTACCCAAGACCTTCATATTTTGGGCATTTGTTCGACAAGAATGTTATGTCAGCCATCGCTGTGATCTCGGGTGAGCGCCAATTGGACTCGAATGCTGCAGTAGCGTTCGACGTGAACCTTAACCCATTTGTGTGCTTTACGCCAAAAAAGAATGGCGACAGTCGTGTTGCTTGATGAAGTTTTGGAAAGGGTATATTGTGTCATACATGTAGGAAGTGTGCTGCTATATAACAATGCATCAGCACATACTATTAAATTAGATGCTCAGAGGTGCCTTTGTTTTTGCAATTAACAATTTACAGCAATAATTACTTCTTACGAATGTAATATTTATTTTCGGTACCTGGGTCCGTTTGGTTCTCATTTTATGTCAGTGTGCTTTGATGTTGTCATCATGTGTGTAGTTTTAAGTATCCTCTCTGCAATGTCTACAGTGGCCCTTGGAGGGAATAAATGAATAAACAACATATTCACATAACCATGGAGTTGGTTTTCGGATGCGACTCATGTTCAGGAGAAGTGGAACAAGTGCGACCCAATGCAACCATTCTGCCAGTCTTGTATGTCCCATTAATCAATATTAAGGGGTCACAGATGCGAATGTCCTCAAACGGTGAAGCAGGTGCGGTGAACACAATTCTTTGTGTATAGACTCTGAAGGTATAAAGTCAGGCGGAAATGTATTATTTGGTTAGTGTATCAAATATGTTTATTTCCACTTGAGAACATAATTATTGGTAATTTGCAAATGGTTCCATAACGAGTTCTTTCTGCCACAGTCTCGTGTCAGGCGTTCAGTCGTGGTACCTGTACTCCTTGTGTCAGGCGTTCAGTCGTAGTACCTGTGCTGCTTGTTGTCGGTGAA
>JABSTQ010002148.1:0-10635 GCA_013358835.2 Ixodes persulcatus | reverse complement strand
AAGGAAGGAAGGGCAGCTGCACCACTCGAGACCGCTTCGCGTTTCTTGCGGTGTGCGGTCCAGCTGTTCCCGAACGTCGCTCGGACATCGATGACGTCATCCAGCAGATTGACGTCACTGGTTCCGGGCCAACGCACGCCGCGATGACGTCATCGTTCGCAGCCACGCGGCAGTCTACACGCACGACTGTCGCAATGCTGCAGCTTTGCCGTCGCCGTCCCCCAACAGCTGACTAAATCCCCCGAGAAAAAAAAAAAAAAAAAAAAAAAACAGGACTCGGGGTGTTGTCTTCGTAAATATAAGGACTGACCTTGGCGACATCGTCGGCTTGCGTTTTCCTCGAGCGAGCGGTTGCTGCGAAGCGCAAACAAGGATGCAAATAAATATACAGTGTGCGTGCGTGCCTGGGTCTGCGTGTTTGTGGGGGAGACAACAGACGTTGATGATTGCGTTTTTTTGTTCATTTCCGGGGCGGGGGGGGGGGGGGGGGGGAAGAAAAGACGGCAGATTTGTGGTGCGTTTCTGGAAAAGAGCGTACGCGATGCAGTGGCATCACGAGGGTCAGCGGCACCAGGGGCGGTAGCCCGCCACGACACCCCCCCCCCCCCCCCCCTCCGCTCTCTTGTGGCCCACCGCGACTCCTCCCCCCCCCCTCCCCTCCCCGCTCTCGCGTGGCCCCACCGCGACTCCCCCTCCCCGCTCTCGCGTGGCCCGCCGCGACTCCCCCCCCCCCCCACTCTCGTGGCCCGCCGCGACACCCCCCTGAGCTCTGCACCCGGGGCGGTCCGCCCCCCCCGCGCCCCCCTTGTGACACCACTGACGCGATGTGACCACCCTGACGTCGTGCTTATATGCGACACTGCTCGTTCCTAAAGCCACAGCCGCATTTCTCACACGTCATAGAACAGACACGCTGTTCCCTGCACACACGATGGGGCCTCCTCAACAAGCATCTTCGAAACATGTTCTGCCACACGCGTACATGTGCTCCGAACGCACACACTTTTTGAAGGATCAATTCTACGGGACCGTGAGATGTGTAAGGAAGGAAGACGCGTTAGGCGGGGTCTGCAATGGACTGTCTTTCGTATGACGTATTAGCAGTGCGACGTTCGGTACTTAGCTGGCGGTCAAGAGGCTCTGCCCGTAGACGTAGCGCCGAAAGCGGCTTTTGGTTGGATAATATCTTCTACCGCACGGCCATCAACCGGGTTGCGGCCAAGTGGTAGTTTTCATTCAAATTCAAGAAAGGGTTTTTGAAGGTTTATTGTAAAAAAAAAATAATATATATATATATATATATATATATATATATATATATATATATTTTTCGGTGTCTATTTTTGGCGTTACCAAAAATGGCTTATATCAGGGGTGATGCTGAAGAAAACATCGTACGGGGTGCTTCCAAACTCCAGGGGACTAGGGCCTGGCTCGAATGCTCGGAAAAACGACCCGGTGCCGAATTTAATACAACAACAATAATAATAATAACAGTAATATTATTATTATTAATAATAGTAACTAAGTTTTGTTTTCATCAGCACTACGTCAATACAGGAGATCCAGGAAGAAAAAAAAAAAAATATCGAGAATGCTTGACAACCACTCGGCACCCTTTTAACACGCAGCTTGCGGTTCGGGAAAAAAAAGAGTTCCTAACATAAACACAGTACCAGGCACCATCGGCCAATCAACAAAAATGCATTCTTGCTTTTGCCCACATATCCGCGACCAACCGGTCAAACTACGGGCGTTTTAATTTTTTTTTTAATTTTTTTGTTCTTTTTTTTTATTTGCAATGTTGTCGACCGTCGCGGAATTTGTTTTCCCGATCTGCATGTGGGAATTTACGGAGCGGAGCTGCGATATTTATCCGCGTTCAGGCTATCAATCGCGCGTGAAAGGCATCCCATCCGCTTTCCTGCACAGCTGCTAATTTGATTTTCTCTTCTCTTTTTTTTTTTCTCTTCATTTTCATCTAGCTCTGCAGTTGCTTAACTTGTAATATGTTTCCTTTCGTTTTTAAGTACAGTATTTTGGTATCGTCGAGCATACCAAATTTGCTATTTCAATACTTTCTTACCCTATAAATTCCTTCGTTCGTGTTGTTTTATCTAGTTGTTCGAGGCGGGGCTTAGGCCGCACGTCCGGGAGCTTCCTGGCTCGTGACGACGACCATTCCCCGAAGAGAAGAACCCAGGGGTCCAGTGGAGGTGGGAGAATTGGTAACGTAACGAACGGTTTAATTACATGGTAGCGATACAGTCGTCAAATCCGAGAGAACAAATGGAGCTCTCACGCCCCGCCTTATATAGGGGTCAGTTTTCTCCCTCTCTCTCCGCCAGGGCAGCAGGTGCGACAGCCACGTGCCTTGCAGCTGGGTCCGCCGCGTCGCAGTCAGAAATGAGTCATAGCCAAGGTTCTCCGCAGTTAGGCCAGGCCTCTCTCCCCTTCCGGAGCGCACGAACCCACACGCACACACACACACGTCCCGTTGACGTCACGGACGCGTTGAGACACGTTTTGGGCAGCCTTCGACAGGTGGGCGTCAGTCCTGAACACGTCGGGACTCGTTTTGGGACTCGTTTCCGCAGCGTTGAAACTCGGAAGAAGGTTGCCGAAGGTTCCATTCTTAACAGCCCCTCCGGGGCCAGGGAAACCTCGAATGGCCGGTGGTACAATCGCTGGCCTGAAGAGGTGGGCTTGGAGTAGGCCTTGAGAAGACGCTGCAAGCACCAAACAAACTCCCAAACCTCTCACAACGGAGGCATCAGCGGAAACGTCCCCCACAACACCACGCCACACCGCAGTCAAACGCTCGGAATTCGCCAAAGACCCGCCAGACTGGATTACGGATTACCAAAATTTGGTACAATTCCGGGTATCGAGACCCCCTGTCGCCAAAAAAAACTCACTTTTTCCAACGAGGTCACTAAGAACAAAAGACAAAAGACAAAAACTTTTCGCAATTTGTGAGGTCATTTTGGGGTTTCAACGAAGTGCCCCCACTTAGATCCTCATTCCCGTGGATGACGAAGACCTCTGAGATCAACCCTACTAATTTTCGTGATGTCAGAAAAATCTGCTCAACCCATCGGCATTGCCGTTAAATTTGCCTTTCCTTTTTCTTACGCTGAAGTCATAGTGATCGATTTTCACGTGATTTCTAGACGTGAAAATGCGGTCCTTATAGCGCCGATAAAACAATCCGCCTCTTTCATTCCCCGTCACATTGGTCCTAGCAATCTCCTGAGCTGTACAGCGAAACCCTGACACACTAGGGTCGCTCTTCTGCTCGACTGTCAAAGACACTCTGTCTACTCGTAGCAGAGGACCAAAGTTACGCGACGCCGGAGCTACGAGAGATCTTTCACTGATCCCGTCTTCCTCCGCCTTTTTCCGCCGGCGCGTTGGGACGGCGTACGCTTCCTAGTGCTACGAGGTCAGGCTGTTCTACAACCTGGTTCCTCTCATCCCGGTTTTCTGCCTCCAACTCTGGGAGTGCTTGCTCCCCGTCAGCTGCCTCTGGCTCTGGATCCCTCGTCAACAAAGGGGCGACCTGACGCGATTTGGACCTCGTACACGACTGTACTAGCCCTTTTCCCAGTTGTTGACCCCTTTCGCGCAGCAGGAAATCTGACCGGTTAGAAAACAAATAAGGATATTCCAACGGGACTGTCTGCGAGACAGCCGCCTCTGTCACTAGCTCTCCGAACGGGCCAGTTATCCTTACTCTCGCCATAGGCAGACAGACACTGTGCTTTTCGAGCAGCTGCTTGATCCAAACTACCTTTCCAGTAAAATCGGATGGCGTTACATACGACGGATGAACAACGTCCATCGTCGCTGCACTGTCACGAAGCACCCTGCACGGCTTTCCGTTTACCTGGAGCTCGTGAAGATAGGGACGAAGGAGCTTCAGGTCCTCGTCACTACCGTTCACGTACGAGAACACCACCCGCGGTTTCTTACATCTGGCCGCTGTGTGTCCCGGCTCCTGACAGTTGTAGCACAGGAACGGCTTCCTTGCCTCGAACTGCCCTGTTGGGCTTTTCCGCGCCTCGTCTCCGTTCGAGTGTTCTGCGCTCTTTTCTGGGACCTTTTGTCCTGCTTCGGGCTTCTCGGGCCCGTTTTCTCGCGAGTCAGTTACCCTGTCGGAAGGTCTTGCGCTGATCGCTTCGGCCGGATTCGCTTTCCTCTCCGCTCAGCTTTCTACGCGTTGCGTACTCTTCGGCTAGCTCAGCGGCCCTTTCGACAGAGTCGACTCCCACCCTGTCCTGCACCCAGAGCTTGACTGACTGCGGAATGCTACGAAAGAACTGTTCGAGGCACACACACTCGACTACCTTGTCTCGGCTTTCGTACACTTCCTCGCTCTTCAACCATTCTATCAGGTTGGTTTTAAGCCCGTACGCGAATTCCGAGTAGCCCTCGCTGCTCTTTTTGGATGCGTTTCTAAACCTTTGACGGAACGCCTCGGCAGAAAGGCGGTACCGCTTCAAAAGGCTGGACTTCACCTTGTCGTAGTCGTCCGCGTCTCCAGCACTAAGGCGCGCGACAACCTCTGCAGCCTCACAGGGCAACAGAGTCAAAAGCCGTTGCGGCCACGTTTCTGGGGCGAAGCTCAACTTCTCACATGTCCTCTCAAAGTTAACTAAGAATAGGCCCACGTCTTCCCCAACTTTAAACGGCTGCATGAGCTTCTTCATTTGATACGACTCGGTCTCACTTGCTCGTACCGGAGCCCCAACTCTACTGTTCTGCGAGTTTAATCGCTGTTGTTCAATTTCGAGCTCTAGCCTTTTCAGCGCTCGCTCCTGGTCTCGTTCCTCTTTCGCTGCAGTCTGTGCTCGTTCCTCTCTAGCTGCAGCTTGCTCCTCTTTCGCTGCAGCCTGTTCCTCTTTCGCTGCAGCCTGTTCTCGTTCCTCTCTTGCTGCAGCTTCACTCTTAGCGTTCTGAAGCAGTTCCCACGTAATTTTAATTTCCTCTGCTTCCGCGCTCTCTGAAATCGCTTTACTGATCTCCGATTTCTTCATCTTTTGCTCCACCTCCACACCCAATTCTTCACATAAACAGAATAAATCTGTTCTCAGTAACCTCATTAGATCCATGATCGCTGCTCTTTAGCTTTGGCTTTGTTCTAAAACTTGTCGCGAGGTTGTACACAAACCTAGCGCACGAGTCAAACACTAAGGATTCCCAGCAGTTCAAAATTAATTACCCATAATCTGAAGCCTGGCGAATCCCAAAGCAAAGTCCAAACGCTCACCCGCAGATGTAGCACGATGTCGCATGGTCCGATCCCAACCGCTGCCAACCAGTTGTTCGAGGCGGGGCTTAGGCCGCACGTCCGGGAGCTTCCTGGCTCGTGACGACGACCATTCCCCGAAGTGAAGAACCCAGGGGTCCAGTGGAGGTGGGAGAATTGGTAACGTAACGAACGGTTTAATTACATGGTAGCGATACAGTCGTCAAATCCAAGAGAACAAATGGAGCTCTCACGCCCCGCCTTATATAGGGGTCCGTTTTCTCCCTCTCTCTCCGCCAGGGCAGCAGGTGCGACAGCCACGTGCTTTGCAGCTGGGTCCGCCGCGTCGCAGTCAGAAATGAGTCATAGCCAAGGTTCTCCGCAGTTAGGCCAGGCCTCTCTCCCCTTCCGGAGCGCACGAACCCACACGCACACACACACACGTCCCGTTGACGTCACGGACGCGTTGAGACACGTTTTGGGCAGCCTTCGACAGGTGGGCGTCAGTCCTGAACACGTCGGGACTCGTTTTGGGACTCGTTTCCGCAGCGTTGAAACTCGGAAGAAGGTTGCCGAAGGTTCCATTCTTAACATAGTATATGCGGCTGACATTCTACGCGGTCGATGCTTTCGTGCAAAGAGGCACAAACATTACATTATCCTCAATTCTTGTTCACTCGAAGCCTTGGAAACTCGGTGAGAGCTCTCATTATGTCTCGCTGATATTTCTTTTTTTTTTGTTTTTACTTGAAACATTTTTCTTTTTTACTGTGTCGATACAAAAAAATTGTAGAGTTATTTTTGTTTTAATGTGCCCAAAGGGCTATAGTTGTCAGCTGTTACGAAATTGTTTGTAACAGCGTTACGAAAGCGTTCGTAACGAGTAGGGTTTTCTTGTTTGATGTTGCTTAATTCCTAAAATAAGAAACTTGTTTTTTCTCATAACTTTTTGTACATACGTACACTGTCTCCTCTGACCTAGCTTCCCTCTGTTGCGACTTTCGAAGGGCACGACCGATATTGTCAGCGCCAATATTTGCGCGTATTTCGTCTTTCTTTTTTTTTTTTTTCTTGGACTATTTTTTTTTAGCATAAAAAGCAATGAAAACCGATGCAATAGAATAGCATATTACCAATGTTATTGACGGCCGGAGGCACGTCGGGCTGCCTTTCATTTTTGTGATTCGCAGACAATTCCCCAGACGGCGATCGTTACTCGAAAAAGAGCATGCGCAGAACGTCTGCGCATTCTTTAATTTGCTAATTAAATCATTATCCTTTAAGGACCCCAGCAGGGGCATTACACAAAGAAGGGGGGGGGGGGAAGGGTTGGCATTTAAAAAAAGAAGTGGTTATGTGAGACATTGGCACGCAGATGAAAGCAAGGCATTCCAAAATTCAGGATGAAAATATGTATGTGAAAACATTGACATGGTGGACAAAACATAAACAAACGAAAGCGAAGGAGTAAAAACAAAACATGGTTGTACACCAAACGGCGGACGTGTCTGATTACAAAACAATATGGCATGATACGGCATTTCTAATAGAATATCTCCGTCACTAACCACGATCATATGTCTTATGGCAGATCATATCCATTCTGATTGGGCTTTTGGTCCCCCCCCATGCTTACTTCTTTTTTTTACGAGTAACGTCATCCACCCTGAATGACGAGCCACATTCCGCTGAAACGAAATGGCGTCATTCGGTTCTGTCTTCTGCAGTGCGCCGCCATTCACTTCCCCCCCCCCCCCAAAAAAAAAAAAATCTGCACCGTCACGCATTCGGCCCTTCAAAGACTGCCGCTACTTGCGGGAAGCACCGAGGGCTCCTCTTTATTTATTTCATTTATATATTTATCTTGAGTGACCCAGAAACAGCTCGACGATCGTACATCATACAAAAAGAGCGGTCTGCAAACACGAGTCACCGAAATATCCGTGGTTCGAAAGCCGCGTGCCAAGTTTTTCTCCTTGAACTCACTGCCACGAGGCATTCGAACTTCGGATCTCGCTGTGACTTGCATTCGAGTCTGTACGCAGACTGTCTCTTGTATGATGTAGAAGCAGTGTGACCCCGGCTTTAGTGGTACACTTATCAATGCCAGATAGTAGTACATTTGTTCGGACACGATAAAAAAAAAAAAGGAAAGTTAGGACAAAACAATGGTAGGAACACACTTCCTAAGTTTACAATCTTCGTAACAAAACATCTCAGCTAACATTCCCACGAATCTGTTCTAAACGATTGAAGAAGATAGACGTTAAAAAACAAGATAGTTTAGAAGAAAACAAAAAAAAAAAACTGCGTGTTATTCGCGTAATGGCTCCCACATCTCTAAATTAAACAGTGTAGTTACGTGATGATTTAAATTAATCGCAGTATCTATAAAAGCACTCAGATCACGATGACCTCTACACGAATCGGTACATCGATGAAATCTAACGTATATGGAAAATTCAAAAATTCACGCTTTCTAGAAAAAGTCATTACTTTCGTCTTTGGCTCATTTAAGAATAAGCCATTTGCAAAGCACCACGCCGAAATAGAATCTATATCACACTGAAGACATTTACAATCTGCAACCACTTTAACCGTGCACCGTAAACAACTTAAAGGGAAACTAAAGCGATTTCGTATTTGAGGAAAAACACGTCAATCGTCTTCATTTGGCCTCCATGATCACGAATATCGAGAGTACTTTTCAATTTGGTGCACGGAAGCTGCAGAAATTCATTTTCAAAGTACCGCCGAAGCATCTCCTTCCAGGAGCCTGACGTCATATTAAGCGTTTTCGGGATCTCCGCTCTCGTGGGCAGCGCCTATCGAAGCCATGCACCGGCATTCTCGCTACTAAAAGAAAAAAAAATGCCGGAAAAGACGTCACGACTGGTTTCAGTGCGTGGGAATATACCTAAAGTCCCTCCATTCTGGCAAAAGTGGCGTCATTCATTGTTGTAGGGAATGCTCGAGACACGTGCCGCGCGCCACTTCGGGGAGAACATGGCGTCTGAAATCTAGCTCATCGCTGCGCTCTGCCACCAATGATCTTCCCCTGGCCGCACGTTACACGTGTTTCGTGCTCGGAGCACACTTGCGCTACTTTTAAAACACGAAGGGGCTTTAAATATTGGCGACGTGAGCGATCAAAAGTGTCGCTAAGGTCGGCCCACCACTATTGGCCGAATGCTGACTATGACGTCAGAAAAGGATGTCTCATCGACGGAAATAAGAGTAATGTAAGAAAATCAATTTTGACGGTGTTTGCAGTGTTGCTTTGAGACCGCTATGATTTCAGGCTTCCACTATGCCCATTACAAACACCATCGGGCTTGTTGTTCACAATGTAATGACGTCACGAAAGGTAACCGAACGAGGGCGCCACCGAAACATCTCGCCACTAATACCTGTTAAGCTCGCAATTTCACGCGCTGCCCACACGAGCGAGAGGCGCTTGGCGGCCACAAAGATCCTATACTTCGTCTCACCTTAGTATGGACTATTGTTAGCCGCGCGTGGCTAAAAGCGCGAGCTAGTTGCTTCGAATGAAGCCTCGGCGGCTGCACGAGCGCTCGTGCAGCGAGTGCTCCAGTCAAGGCAGTCAAGGTTAGCCGCTCGCGCTAGCACAGCATTCGCGGTTAGTCCATGCTAAGGTGAGACGAAGTATAGTACGACGTAACGACTGGGCGGAGGTTTTTCGTGCTTTCTCGCGTTTAGGTACAACTTCCGAGAAAACGAACGTTATATTCCGATTCACGCAATAGACCGATCTCACCAAGCGTTCGGCACATGCGTGACGCCGCCATAACTATAGTTCAGAGTAAAGTCACTGGATCCTGGGAAAGTAACGCCAAGCTCCCCGTGTGGTCGCCATCTTGGTCCGTGAAAGGAGCAATTTCTTTTTGACCCCTCCGTTCTTGGTGAGCCGATCTAGATTCGCTGGTGACGGGTAGCTTTATGGAGTCATTTTTTGTATACCGAGATTTTGCTAAACACACACCGGCGAAACAAGCGTACACCTTCGTACCACCACCAGATGCTGTGTCGGTGCTTGGAGGCACTGAAAATTAAGTTTACTGTTTTCAAATACGCAAGAAGAACAATATAATTGTAAGAGATTCATGGAGATGGGCATGATTAATAAGTTGATCGCATACAAAGTGCCAAAGACTCTTAAATTGGCGAGGAACGCTTCCAGTACGATGATGCTTCATGGTGATCTTGGCGCGACTGGTTTAGAACGACCCCCTGGAAGCTTCGAAGATTTAAATAGACCAAGATGGCGATTCCCATGGCAACGTAGACCGATTGGCCAATCGCTTTGCGAGGTTTGGGTCGTCTGTATGTTAGTATTCGTTTGTGTCCGGCTAGCAGGTAGGGAAGGCAATGGCGCTACTTTCCCAGGATCCAGTGACTTTAGTTCAGAGGAGACAAACGGCAGTGCGCGACAGGGCTCGTGCCGTCTCCTGCTCTACACGCGCAGAGCTCCAGCGAGTTTGTCGCGCGTGCAGAAAGACTAAAGTTCCCTCGATGCATTGCGGCAGCGGTGGCGTACTCAAACTGGCTGGTGAGATCGGTCTATTAAAACACAAAAATTCGCCTGTAACTTTTTTTTCTTTTCAAGAATTTTTTTTTTTTTTTTTTAATATCATTAGCAAATAACAACTGCGCTTGCCTATCACAAGAAGCGAGATCATTCACGAAAATTCAGAAACATCTGTAAGAACTTTATCCCAAGCTGCTTCGGGGACGCAAAGCGTTGAGGCCCCCTATTCTAATTTACTCTTCGATAAAATATACTCTCAAGCTTTTAGCAGCGCTTGTTCAGCGCCCCTTGAAGAGAGAGAGAGGGGAGTTGGGAGGAGACGTCTGAAACGAAGGCAGTGTCCCAGAGCAGCAGGCGCGTGCCGTGTCAAGGTCGGCATCGCCGCCACGGTGCCTCCCCGGTCCAGACACAAAGCGGATCTCGACATTCCGTCGCGTCGACGGCGAGGACGACGACGGCGACGCAATCTTTTACGACCCGCGCGCTTTAGGACCGGGGGCAATTCATTATGCAACCTCGCGTCGCGAAATAACTCAAGCGCTCGCCACCCCCCTCCGGTAGCGCGATTCCGGGGCCCCCCGGTAGCTGGACAGTGCGGTCACAGAAGCGACTCTTCGCCGCGCCGTCTCATTATGCGGTTTATGGATGTGGCAATAGGGCCGGAGAGAAGATTATGGGAGAATCAAAATCGGAGGTTAATGAAGGAGAAGCCATAATAGTTAGTAATAATAAAAAATACTTTGAATATAATCTCGTTTAAAGAATCGCCGCGTCCGTGCCTGGGTCGCTCGGCCGGCCTTCTCAAGGTCCTCCGCATCGGCAAGGACTCCTCCAG